>JANUFV010021456.1:0-11822 GCA_024757865.1 Epizoanthus scotinus
TGTACCTGTACCTGTACCTGTGTGTACCTCTATTTGTGTGTACCTGTACCTGTGTGTACCTGTACCTGTACCTGTACCTGTGTGTACCTGTGTGTATCTGTGTGTACTTGATAATGAACTTGATAACGTAGTTCATTTGTATAAAGACTACTTTCTTTAAAAAGTATGCAAAATGTATAGCTATTCTTGTCTGTTTTTAATGTAACAACATTTAGCTATTTAAACTCAATATATATAGCACACCCAATTAACATGTCTAGGTTGTACCTACGTTATAGTTTTATGTACCTTACTATTATTATGGAGTAAGAATTCCAAATGATATGACACAAAATGTAGAATTCAATTACATTTCCTTACCTCTTGTTATTTTAACAGCTACAGGCCGATTTTTTATTCCTTTGAATGTGCCCCTCATGATACCTTTGTACACATCCCCAAAGTTTCCACTTCCAAGGTACTTAACCAGGTCAAGCTTACAGCGGGGGTACTCCCAACCATACGGCGTGTTTTCATACTTGTTCTTTGCTCTTCTGCCTTCTTGGATATCAATATCTTCGTAGTTAGGATCACTTCCCAGACGGCGCGTTAGAATGAGGGTCTGCCACGAGTATGCGCAAAATAGTTTAGAGAGATGCTCAACGAAGCAACAATGTAATGTTGTCCCAGCGTTATACGATATTACGACACTAATGTAATATCACACCATTGTAAGAGCAACAAGCTGTGAAAATCCGAATCTGGTGCGGCAATACCATGAAATCACTTTGGTACTTTAAATCCGTTATACTATTTTTCCCACATTCAAATATTTTGGGGACTTTAAAATCGTATATAAACCGACGTGGTGCATGAGATGGCGCGTACTAAACTCTGATCTTTTGCGTGCGGACGAAATGTGTAAAATGGGTTGGCAAATATCTTTTGTAAATTAGTTGTCAACTATGCTATGAAACAAATATAGCGATATTTCCCCAGTTTATATAGGATTTTAAAGTAAACAAAGATGACGTCACACCATTGCACGCTGTTCCTCTTGCAATGGTGTGACATGCTATAACATCCGGGAACATCGATTTATTGCTTGAAAAAACATTGCTTCACTATTTGTCTTTTCATTTTAAATGTTGTTTTATGCGTTACTGTGATTTATAAACTTATATTTTAAAGTACTGAAGCGGTGTTACCTTGTTACACTAGCAGCAGAAACGAAACTCCGCTAAACGCAGCTGAAGGTCTTTGTAGCTGCTCGTGCAACTGTGTTACGTCGCTTTGATTTGTTGATTTAAATATAATTAATTCATGTTTAGTACGTACCATCTGACACGATTTTAAAACTCTTAACTTCTAAAAAAATTGCATATAGATGAAAAAGGAAAACTATATTTTAACTTGTTAGAAAAACGCAATACCTCAACCAAGACGAGGTGTACAAACATTACAGCCAGTGTGTATTTTGGAACTTTCTTGCACTTAAATTACCATTACTTCTTCTGTACGCTTGAACTCCATTGAAATTCTCCGTTTCTTCCTTGCCCAATAGATCAGCATTCCGATGACAATAACCAAACAGGATATGACGGCAAGGCAGGTTGGGATCAAATATTTTGTCTGCGACAGCGTTGATTGAGCCTTCTTGACAAACTCTGTCTGAGGTCCTAAAGATGTATAGATAGACTAATATATATAAACGATTACAAGTACATCAGGGAATATTATAACAGAATCGTGTATTCGAAACATACACACTTTCAATAGAGTGGTAAAGTGTGATTTTGAATTGTTTTTAATTCAACCAAATTTCCAGAAAGTGTTAGATGAACTATAGGCTGAGAGAAAATTTGGAATCAATAAAACAAAAAAGCGCTGAGTTAATGGTCTGTTTAGGTAGAGACGTTCCTATACAAATGTCTCTTATTTGACACTCAGTTCCTACCGGTAGGACCTGAGTGTCAAATAAGAGACATTTGTATGGGAACCTTTCTACCTTAAAAGGCCCATATCTCAGCGGCTTTTTGCTTTATTAATTTCAAATTTTCTCTCAGCTTATAGTTTAACTAGCACTTTCTGAAAATTTGGTTCAATTAAAAAAATTGCAAATTTGATGTTTCATGACGTCATCACTTTAGTACTCTATGCTCTTACAGTGAAACTGAGTTAAAAATTGAAAAATTACGTCAATAACATTACATGCTTTTGATAACACTAATTTCATTTCATTTCATAAAAATTACATGTTATAAAATACACTAAAACATGACTAACTAATAATAATTCTAGACAAGGAAGGTTTTCAGAGATGATTTATAACAACTTAAAGAATCAGTATTTCTAATA
The DNA here is from genome assembly GCA_024757865.1 of Epizoanthus scotinus. Taxonomy (NCBI): domain Eukaryota; kingdom Metazoa; phylum Cnidaria; class Anthozoa; order Zoantharia; family Epizoanthidae; genus Epizoanthus; species Epizoanthus scotinus. The sequence continues at coordinate 2,338 of JANUFV010021456.1, forward strand.
TGTAGCGGTAGTGAGTTCCAGAGTGTTAAGGCAGCAACTGAGAATGCTTTGTCTCTATTAGTACAAGTTCCTAGTATTAGATTTAGGGTACGGTTAAAAATTTCTGGTTTGAGGATCATAGGATGCGAGGGGGTTTGTAGAAAGTCAATAGATCCAATAACGAGGACGTCAATAGAAACTGAATCTTTTTTCTAACTACTATTCAGCACTTACCAAATTTTGTGTGAATAAAGACCTCTGCGAATTTCCATTTGTCATTAAGTGGTTTTGTATTCTCGCCACTGACAGAATACACGCGAAACTTGAACCTGCTGTTAGGGCTCAACCCAGTAACAGTCACCTCAGTCCCCTGAATGCCATCGTCCGATGGATGAAACCTTGTGGCATTGCTGCATGAGGAGATACACAGGCTTGCCTGGCTGTACTGGCATTTATTGCAAGCGACATTGTATTGTACACTTCTTTCGTAAATAGGAGCTTGCCATGTGAGCTGCACAGTGGAATCGTTGACAAAGGTTGCGTTCATATCAGTCGGTGGAGGGGGCAGGGGAACTGTATGGAAATAAAGTATTTCTAAATTCCAATTTTAACTACCTCACAATACAAGTAACATGAGCCATTATGTAAGATTAATACAAGAGATGTTAAAGGGATCCTCTAGTGAGAAAATATTTTTCACAGGTAAAATGGATATACTTCGAGAGTCTAAAACCAACTTCGCTCACTCGTGAGGATAATTTCAACACGAGAAGCGGCCATGTAATATTCTGTTTACTCTTCACTGAGCCATAAATGTCGAAAATCTTCATTAAATCTTCGGAAATCTTCGGAAAAATTGGAAATTTTCGGAAATGCTCAAAAATACTCGAAAAGTATTTTTATCATAATTTGGAAATTTTTGAAAATCCTCGGGAAATCGTCGGAAAATCTACGGAGAACTTCGGATATCTTCGGAAAATGCTCGGGAATTAGATGTATTGTGCCGCCTTCGCGTTACAACGTGGCTGTGGCTATTAATTGACTAAAGAGTGCTACATAGAAAAAATGTTATTTTTCACATGTGACAAAATACGATATTTAATCACATGTGGATTATCACTTTTATTCCACGCGTAAATCCTGGTAATTTATGGCTTAGTGAAGAATAATTACTATTAATAATAATAATTATAATTATAATAATAATAATAATAATAATAGTAGAATATGTAAAGTTTAAAGTTCAAGTTCAGAGATCAAATAGAAGTTTGAACATTTCTTGCCAAGAGTTGGTTCTTGGATTGTAGAATATAAACTACTACAACTTACCATTAATGGTTTTGATAAAAACTTCAGCATATTTCCAGTTATCTACTGGAGCCGCTGAATAAACTTTGCTTACGGCATAAATGCGAAACTTGAACGAGCTTTTTGGAGCTAAGCCAGTCACAGTAACTTTTGCACCGCTAATGTTGTCATTTCCTGGAAAATATTTTGTTGTTTTTCCGCACGAACTGGTACAGCCACCAATACCGTTGTTTTCACATTTGAAGCATGCAATTGTATACAACACCGGCTGACTGCGCTGTGGTGGCAGCCATGACAGTTGAATAGTGGAGTCGTTGATGAAAGATGGGTTAACATGCAGGGGAACTGATGGAAGCCCTACTGGGATGATAAAATTATATTACTAAGAGAGATCATTCAATACACCAACTTTCCAAATGACTGTGTTTTGTTACGACCTATCAAAAAGTCAACACTTTACAACAAGAAGGAATCTAGGTTTTAAATGTAGAAAAGCTTGACCTTGTTCAGTTCGGAGCAATTGCATGTCTATGATGTGAAAGAAGTGAATATGCAACAATTTCACAGAGATGAAACAACGCTCGATTTATTGGTGGATTTTGAGCAATTCACGAATATAGCTTTTAAAAGAAAGTTTCAGACCTCACAAGTAGCTCCAAGGACATTCACGAAAACAAGTTCAATACATTTATGAGTCGACATTGAACAGTTTCACGAGCATATCTCCAAGCCTCACATAACTCTCCGGACACAGCAAAGACGTTCAAGGTAAAACAAGACCACCGACAATAGAAGTATTTGTGTAAAAGTAAGTATCGCATGGATGTAGATGAAGAACGCGAAAAGAGCCAAATGGTGTGTTGATATTGTGAAGAAGAATAAAGAACTTCTTTTCAGCGCGTTTGATATTCGGATAGTTTCAATGTAGAGATTGTGGCACTACATTGATCCCCTTATACGGTTCGCTATCTTGATTTTATGTGACGTAGAGTAAAAGTGGTGAGTAAAGTAGAATTTACATACACGTGTTCAACTTGTCTTTCTATCCAACAAAACAACAGCTATAGACTGCACGGATTACAATAAGTTGATTGATGTGGAGTGAATTCTTCAGTGACCACTATAAAGGAAAAGAGAGAAAACAGGGCATCTTTATAAATTTGGACTTCTCTTATGCTTTAAGAATCTGACACATTTTCTTTTAAAGGACTTATACCCTTCCAAGGCCGACTGATTAAGGGATGTTATCAACCTGTGCATGGATCCTCTTCAGAGATACTGAAGTAATCTGGATTGCATTCACACTTCCTTCTGTGAGAGTCCGGACGGGAGTTATTACCACAGGGTAAACAGGCAGAATTGTCCAAATTGCTCTTGTGTTTTCCAGGTGGGCAGCCTGCATCACAAGGGGAAACAGCCAATCAGCCTTCAGTTTCTAATTGTCTGGCAGTCAATCAGGGTTTGTGTTGTGAGCAAGCAAGTTATTGTAACTGTCTATGTGTTCCATTACTCAACCGGTTATATCCGAAGAGTCATTTGTAATCAATAAGTCCTTGGGCCTCAGCTAAGGGCATGCTTACATAGAGGTGGAAGACCTTGGGTAGGTGACAGACCTCGAGTATCCATACAATCTCTCTTATTAGATTTATCAGGTTCACATGAGAAGTGGAGCATCCCACCAAGGCAGGTTGCCTGGTCTGACGAGGCCAGGATAATGTTATTGCAATTTAAATGCTCAAGGTGGGGTTACTTGCCTACAGAGTCGGTTTCGTTAGATTTTGCGTGCTTAGCAACAACGCAACAGTCTCGATAAATTATAGCCTGGGTACAAAAAACTCTACCTCGGAGTTTTCAAGATTGCATGTAAAAGCGGGGTTAGTTTTCGATCATGCCTACCCAAGATCTCTCGCATATCTGAGGTCCCCCATCTCTATGTAAATGTGCCCTTAAAGCCCATAAAGCAACTCTCCATTAACTGTAGTTGCATGCATTCTGTTGACAGTCACTTCGTTTGCTTTTAGCCATAGATGTAGCAGTCATAACAGAAAGATAACAGTCACGGAATAACTAGTCCGGCACAGTATTAACTCTCAGTTACCCTGTTGCGCAGATAGTTTTTCGTTCTTTACCCTGTATTTCTCTCTCTTCCCTTATTGATTAGGTTGTTCTATTTAGTCACATGCTAGTACTGAAGACGTTTTATTGGATTAACACGGTAAAGATCAAGACAATATTTTTACCAGATTGAATACTAAGTAGAATAATTATACAAGTTCGATTGTGACATACGAATGAATTACAGCAACGGTTTACTTAGCGTGATTTATCAAGATCTTTGATGAGAGATGACTGAGTGCTTTTAAGATGACAATACTACACTTGGCTAAAAATTGTTTTTAAAAACGAGTTAAATAATTACTCTGGTTAAAAAATGTTTTGAAAACAGTTTAAGACTTGCCCAACGTTCCGGCTAAGTATCTATAGCCTTCATCAGGAGTGATGAAGATTATAGCAAAAACACCGCTGCTTTTAACAAAATATGCTAGTTCAGTTCTCTTTTAACGTCAAATTTTAATATCTGTGTGGCAGGTGTAGCTCGGTTTAGTGCATTTTGCCCGCATACAATTATATTCCAGGCTTCTAAAATACGCCTTTGTTTTCATTTCCCGCACGTGCGTAAAAATTTGGTTGCTTCCCATGAGATTGAGTGACCAGTGGCGTAGCCAGCCTGTAGACCTGCAGACCCGGGCCTTAAAATTTTAGTGCATTTCTAGCGATTTCAGAAACGCAATTTCAAACATTTCCCGGGGAAGCATGCCCCCGGACCCACTTTGGCGCTCGATCGGCCATGGGCCTTCAAAATTTTCAGATCCTGGCTACGCCACTGTGATCCGACTGTAAACAGTGTTCTGCGAAAGCGGACTTCTTGGTTTCTTGCTTTTCAACAGCCTTTTGATGTTCTCTTTCCCTTAGTATTTAGTACTATGTAGTACTTATTACAGACATCGCACAGAATTAAATAAACGGACAGAATAAGTTTTTAAATTACTTTCCTTGATAAATATTGTAACCAGATTAACTACTTTTTCGAAACAACTTTTAACTGTGCCTCCACCATTCTTGCTTGGTTGAACAATTGGGGCGTACATTAAAAACTTAGTTTTCTATAAGTTACCTCTATTTGAAATGAGTACTTTCTTATTTACACCTGTAATTACTGTCACGAACTCATCTTGTATCATAATAACAATAATAATGATAACAATAATAACTTTATTTGCGTGTCATAGAATTTAACGTAAATAGACATGCGCTAAATAGGTGAAGAAACTCAGCCAAGTGGTGAACTAAGCTACTAAATGTTTTATAACTTATTCAGGAGAGGTTTTCATTAAAGAGGAGACGTTTAACTCAACACATTGGTATGTACTTACCTATGCAGTGACCATCCCTAATCTCAAAACCTGGTTTGCACAAACACTTCACCCTCGGTCCCAGTTTCCATTGACCTGACGTGGTACAGTTAGCAGTCAGCTGTGTGATGTTCTGGGAATTCGGATCAGAACACTTTCCCACTACTTCTACTGTATGTAACTTCCCAGCTTCAGAGAAGGTCCTGGGGAAATCTAGGAGTAGACTGGCGTTTGTTTCCTTGCAGTAGTTGTAGGACACTTTCACTTCTCGAAATTCCATGCACGCACCTTGTAAATAGAGTACACACGTTACTGAGAATGAATTGTGTGGAAGTGACAAAGATTTTCTATAACATAATCAGATAAACATAACCTTCTTGATTCTAAATTAAAGCTGTTGTTTTCTATGTTAATGGTATTACATTTATATTGCACACTTTCCATAGAAATATGCTCAAATGCACATTACAGATCACAGATGTCGATCTGAAAGCATTGGAGGCATTACAGGCTGTCGCTCTACGGTCCATGCATGATCTGAATACACATGAATAAAATAAAGTAGCTGTACAGCACTATACAATCTCCCGTGAGGCATTGTTCCTAGCAAGGCAAAGCTGTTACTAGCTTCACCTGCAAATGCAAATCTTTGGTTATGAATTCCTAAATTCAGCTGATTCACAAATTCTGCTTATATGGTTTATGCAGAGATTATTGAAAAAGTGACTTTTGTTGTTGATCAATCTCTCTGTGAGTGATATTCAGTGCAAAATATAATATAAATAATTATGCAGTCTGTTTAGAGCTGTTTGACCCTTCACAGACAGTTGTTACGTGTTGAAAACATTCAGAACAACTTCGACAGCCAGAGGCTTGTATCAAATATTTTTTAATAAATATAAAGAAGAAGAAAACCCTACTGATTTATATATTTATACAAAATTGGTGGAATACTGCCTAATTTGATAACCTAACGGTCAAGTGTGGCTCTTCTAAGTATCGTAACAACCAGTAAACTTACCTTTATCATAAAATGCCAGATATACTCCTTTGTTCTTGGTTTCTATGGCGATGTTGAACGTATTATAGAATTCTTTATTATTTGATCTTGTCCAAGTCTTGGCCGCTGTGACCAATGATACTGTATCGAAAGATACCATACTGGGGTCTGGTTTCGTATCCCGATCTGAGTGGTATATCTGAAGTTCGAAGCTGTGCTTACAGTTCTTGATCGTCGCAGGACATCTCCTCATGGCATAGAGAATGTTGATATTAATGTACTTTGCACCTTGAACATCTATATATCTCGACCGCAGCCACTGTGCGGGTTCCATTTTATCCCTGGATCTGCAAACCTTGTAATAATTATGCCTTGAGTCGGGAAATATCCACTGCAAATGAAAAATAAACGAAACGTCATTGTCTGTCTTTGCCGCTGCCTGTGTTGTTGCTGCCTGCGTTGTTGTGGTAGTGGTAGTGGTAGTGGTAGGTAGTGGTAGTGGTAGTGGTAGTGGTAGTGGTAGTGGTAGTGGTAGTGGTAGTGGTAGTGGTAGTGGTAGTGGTAGTGGTGGTGGTGGTGGTGGTGGTAGTGGTAGTGGTAGTGGTAGTGGCCGGGGTGTAATGGTAGTGGTAATAGTAATGGTAATGGTAATGGATAGTTTGTGACGCATGTGGGCATTGCAATTAAACAAATGGCGCGTGCCGTGTCGGTTAGGTAACACAAGCTACAGAAGATTTGAAGACTTAGGAATTGGCTCAGCCTTCATTTACTCTTTTCACTGATAAATACATCAAAGGTATAAATCATAATTAGGTGGTAGAGTTAGGGTTTATAGGGTTAGGGTTAGAGTTAGGGTTAGTCTTACGCCAGTAAACAGCTCTACGCCAAAACTACCGAACAAACTCGGTTCATTCCTCATGAATATATTATATTTACTCAATTAAAACATGCATAGTGACATGCACTGAAAGTATCACATTGTGTGTCAATATTTCAATATTACTTGAACGGATAACTCCTATTGAATAAGAGGCACATTGAAGCAAACATGTACACAGTCAATCCACACGCACTTTCGATGTTAACGTTCAATGTCACTTATATTCTGGACACTGTAGTGTTTCAACCCAGTTGTCAAAGAACCAACCGGTAGCCATACAATTATACTCAACTAGTATTCGATAGTTTCAATTGTGTCGGCTTGCCATTAAAATTACATCTCAAATTATTCATTTTTCGAATACACGCGTTGTTGCATGTTTACAACTGAATTAAAAGTTTGACGAAAGTACATCACACACGGGTTAGGGCTAGGGTTAGGGTTAGAGTTGATCTTACCTTCACTGTGTTTAACTTTGTATTGTGATTAATATAGACAGCAATCTTTCTCATCAGCCATGACTGCCACATGCACATGCGATACGGTTACGCATGCGTGTTTGGTGGTCACGAGTCGAGTGTGACATGTATGGGCCCGTAGTATTGGCCCACCATTTAGAGTGCCGTCATCCACCAGAACACAAGACCATGGCACTCCCCCCTCCCCCCTCTGGCACCTTCATTATAAACACTCGCCCTCCTTTTCTATACTATGTTAACTGACAGTAACAGAGATGAACTAATTCAAGGAATGAATAGCGAGTAAGAAACAGCGAAACAAGTAACAAGATTGATTTAATCAACTGTAGGAGTCGATGTTATGCTGTTCGCCGTGAGGGTGGTAGGTTTGAGCTGACGTTTAGAGCGTTAGCCCTTCGTCAGAGCAAGAGGTAAGAACAAGAACAAGTAACAATCTAGTTTTGCATTTTTGCACAGGCCTACAACGAGTGGGTTGTTCGTTGCTTATGGCCTTTTTCTCACCATTTTAGTAACTTGTATTGTCCACATGGCTGGCCAGTTTTAGAAAAATAAAACAATCAATAATAAAAAATAATGAATAAAAACAGAGAAACTACACTTGAAAATTTGATTGAAGTAGTGTTTCTTAGTTCAAATGAAAGTAATTTCTATTTTGAGATTTTCGTTCAGTTTCAAGGTATATTTATGGTTCTTTTTGACTCTTACAAATCACTTTTTGATCAGAAACGAACTCTTGTATAAGCCCCGCCTCCATACTTAGGCCCTTTATATATGTAGAGGGTCACCCACATTGCCTGGTTACTAGGCCTCTTTTTCCCACTGCTGCGCAGTCAGACTGATTTCGGTACCCAGGCTCTAATCAAAAGCAGCGGCCAAAGAGAAGAAGCCATAAAGGGACTGGGCAACCACCCAGAGAGGTTACCCTTGTCTCCTTTGGACTGTCACCCTCCCAGAGAGGTTACCCCTGTCTCCTTTGGACCGTCACCCTCCCAGAGAAGTTACCCGTCTCCTTTGGACTGTCACCCTCCCAGAGACTTACCCCTGTCTCCTTTGGACCGTCACCCTCCCAGAGAAGTTACCCCTGTCTCCTTTGAACTGTCATTCTCCCAGAGAGGTTACGCCTGTCTCCTTTGGACTGTCACCCTCCCAGAGAGGTTACCCCTGTCTCCTTTGAACTGTCATCCTCCCAGAGAGGTTACCCCTGTCTCCTTTGGACCGTCACCCTCCCAGAGAGGTTACCCCTGTCTCCTTTGGACTGTCACCCTCCCAGAGAGGTTACCCTTGTCTCCTTTTGACCGTTAATTACTGGTACACTATAAAACGTCCCCATCACATTCCCGACCAAGTGAACTGAAATCACACAAAACTGTACTTCATTTTATATAATATTTTATTACCGCAAGTTACAGCTTTCTGTAGAAAAGGTATATCTGAAAATTGTCACAGATCTAAACAGATCTACATCTATTGTTTAAGTATTTAAGAATGTATACTGACTACAGTTATGAAACCTCTTGTGCAACATTCTTTATAAATTTCAGTTTTCATGAAACGCACTCCGAGTGTCACTACACAGTCTAACAAAACAGATGGCTCTCAAGATCGTCAATACAAGAACATGAAACAGAAAGGTAACAAACAAGTGAACTCTTCTACTCTGACGACAGGCTACCGAACAACACAGCAAAGTACATATATGCACTGTTCTAGCGACGATTTAGCAGCTCCATGTGTCGTGACAATGGGTGTTAAAAATTATTTTGGTGCAGTGGAGACAACTCGGGGTCATTTATACATACGCTTATTCAGATATTAGTTTGTGCAAAACAAATATTACAATTATCATTATCACGGAATTAAAGTTGAGATCTGATGGGCTACGCTTTAACAGAGCCAAGTGCGTGCTTCAAAGCAGTTGGCGTGAGTTACTAGTTGAACTTGGGAAGGCCAGCCACAATCCCGCTCTCAATACCACACTCATTGTGTCCACGAAGGATCTTGAAGTAACCTAGAAAGGAGTGGCAAAATAAACTATGGTAAGGTTCCTTCACTTCACATCACTTTTATTGTGCAACCTATATTGGTAGATGCACATGTAGATTAATATATGAAGGGTGTTTTTTCAAAAGAAAACCCTTCATAATATATACCGCTAACAGCACTCATTTGAAGAGTTTTCATATTACTTTTTAAATTTGATGAACCCAGCATTTCGATAAATCACTGAACATGCATTGTAAGCTGAGTGCAATCATTTACCTTTGTCACCCCAGTCTGGGTTCCAGGAGTTGGCAACCAGCCTGTAAAGAAATGAAACAAATAATCTTGTCAATAACTATTAACCCTTTAAGCCCCAAACATGTCAAGTGACATGTTGCTAAATTCTCCTTACAAGTCTCCATACATTTGTTATAAGCAGGTTGGGA
>JANUFV010021677.1:0-11821 GCA_024757865.1 Epizoanthus scotinus
GAAATTTAGGTGAAGAGGATCTGTAAACCTAAACATTTTAAAAACTGTGGCCTTACATATAAAATATAAATTCAAAAAAAAATTGCGAATTTTTTTAGCCTGTTTTTAGTGCAAGAATAAGATCAATTTGGTGCACATTTGATGGCTAATCGGCTACTCGGCCAAAGAGTCACGTGATGACTCCTTGTGACGTCACACTGGTAAACAGGTCAACAATATTGATCATTCATGGCTGGAACTGTGTGCAATATTCTTAGTTATGTAGTAGTACAATGTCATGTAGGGTTTTCTAGCATTATGTTCATCTGCATTGGATTCCAGCTGTAGCTTAATCTCTGTTTTTCGACCCTTGAGACCTGGGAGATGGGTACAGGGGAGTCAATCCCTGTGAAATTGAGGAGGTCCTGGGTGGGGCATAGTACTGTGTGAGCCATTGTATATATTATCATTTTGGAAATATTTTGGTGAGCCGTCAGGATAACATTTAAATATCAAATAAATTAAAGTTCATGATTATATTAATTACCTTAATGACCTGACGAAGGTAAAAGTACTTCTTTGTTGTTCCATACTCCATATAGGTGTCAATAAATAGAAACACATTTATTCCCATCCATATCACCTGAAGATATAATATTTAAATAGAAAGAACAAACTAAGTTATACTATATAATATACCGTAATCATTTGATTTTCTTAAAACTATTTCTTGATTTTGTTTTAAAACTTAGAACACATTTACCTAATAATGTTTGTGCCTTCTAGAGAAGAACAAAATAAAATGTTTAAGGGGGGGAGATCATTGGATAGATCTCCTCTCCTCCCCCTTCTATTTTCAATTTGCCTCATCTGTTTATCCTAAAATTTGGCACGTATGTTCAGTTATATGTAGTCTTTAAACTTTCAATTAAGTGTAGTCATGTGTCCACTAATTGGTTACCATGGTTACAATATTCAAAAATGATGTTATTTTTGAAAAATTCTTGTTTTTCCTTATTAATTTTTACAGTTTATTTATATGATCAATCAAAATAAGTTTCTAATGCATGGCATGGCATGCGGGGAAGAGGGGAGAGGGGAGGGGATGGAGTGCTTGCAACCATGCTATTGTTCCCTTGATGATTTTTTAAATGTTAAAAATGAAGATAAGAATCCACTGGTTGAAAAGTGTGATGGAGCCCTGTAAATGAAGGTATATTTCCGGATTCACTCACTGATAATCAAGCAAAATCAGATTGCATTTTCCAGCAATAATTTGAAACTGGAACATTTCCATGTGATAGACTCATAAATTGAAATTTGAGTCACAACTAAAAAGTATTCAATAATTAGTAATGTAGTAGTAAGTTAGTAACTATGAAAATAGATAATTAGGCCAGGTGTTACCTAGAATGTTTCTAACTTTTGAAACTATCTAATTATTGTGTTCATGATTTATAATACATTATTAATAATATTATTGCCAAGGAGGAGCCGAGCCAAATCACCTCACCATCATTCCCAGGAAACATCTTCAGTTGGTACTTTGTACATTCCACATGTTAAAAAGTACAAACTTGTCAAATTCAAAAGAACAAAAGAATCGATTCGCCTCGTTTGCACTTGCCGATAGGCATGACTAGTAATAGTTATATACGTTTTTTTACACAATATATGAAATTAATTAACATGCATATATATAAGGAAGCAGGTCGTTTCGCCCCCTAACCCGTTCGCCCCCACGTTCTTATGTACCCGTTTTTCTTGTGTTTAAAATATAACTTGTCAAGGCACTGATTATAAGAAGTATTATATTGTCACTATTAAATGTGCATGTGATGGCCGAACGCCTAATAATATTAATTGACTATTTGTTTAGTCAGATCAATTCTATCACGCGGTTCAAGAATTCTATCACCAGTAGGCAGTACTGCGGCGAAAACATATTGATATACTGTTTGTACTGTCGGATTACTCGATGACAAAACTCTAGAATAAATACTAGAACGGGGAAATAAACTGAGGTCTTTAGAAAGTTATAAAGTGTTCATGAGTGTTTCAGCTAATATTAAATATAACTGTCAAGTGTAGTCATTTTCTAACAATTGTGAATTGGTCAGATCAGTTGACTAAACGAACAGACCAAGATCTTCCGCTTTCGAAATCAAAAGTTTGAGATGTAAATAGACAAAATTGACATACATATGCTAAATAAAGTATACTGCTTTTACTTACAATAATGCCATATCTGCCTACTTCGTTTGGGGAGCACAAAGCCATGTTGAAGTCAATGTTCTCGAATCTCACCAAGCGTCCAGGACAGTTTGACCGACAATCACAAAATCAAAATGACAAATCGATGCCTCAGCCGAATATCTCTTCCTCTCCCGAGAATTACGTCCAGGTCATTAAAATACGCATATTTAGATATTCTACGCCTCCGCGACGCAATGGAGTTCCGCATTTATCATGAATAGACTTCCAGGTCAAGTACGTATCTCTCTCCTTCTGTATTCAATTTGGTAGTACGTAGTTGACGTGAACGGGAAGTTGAAGTGTTTGTTTCCGTGACAAACGATAGACGCCAGAAGGTCAATCTTCCTTTTCCTTTGTCAAACTATCTATAGGAACAAAATACTAAGAAAAAAAACCATGTTGACTTGCCATTTAGATTTACATTATATAGATTGCTGCTTTATATGAACTTGAGATGCCAATATAAGATTGGATTAAAGAAATCCATATAATTAGTTTTTTCGACTTCCGTTCCCTCCACTCCCCTCCCATCCAGAAAATAGTTTGACACTCTCCCCAGTTTTTTCAGAGTTTGTGACTGTGTATGTGCCTGGTAAAAATTGCAGACGGTAGACCACAAACTGACAAAGTCAACCTTTTCCATTAAATTTTGTCATCTTCTGCTTTACCTGTTGTTTAATTGCAGTCAGTTGACAGTATTTCATACACAGGAGGTCAGACAGATGTCTCAAGCTGTAAGATTAGGAGATATTTTTCTGCGATTATGGACGCCACAAAGAATGGTTTTGCCAATCCACGTGCGAATGCGACAAGCCGCCATTTTTAGCAGAGCGCTAGGTATCAAGTCAACTTTTCGGGGCGTTGGGTCAGTAAATTTAGAGTCTGGAACTGAGAAACATTTATTATCAGGAAAAAACCCTTCTGAAAAGCAAGGTGGGAGAAAAAAAGTATTCATTGGTCGTAGATCTTCAGAAAATCAGCGTACAAGTACAGTGAGTTCAAAGCATCACTCTGGATCTGGACAACATAGTGCCAACACTACCATTACCAACAGCACTCAACCTCGAAATCTCGCCAATTCTGAGCCCCGAAATTTCAACCGTTCAGGAGTAACAGGAATTCGAAAAGAGGAGAAGCGTGATCGAGATAGTGAATTCATGAAACTGTGGACACACACAGAGGGACAATTCAAAGACAGAGTCAAGTTTGCTGTGAAGGGAAGCTTAAGAACAGCACCAAGACGGCATGTAAACGAGGTTAAGGTTGTATCTATCCCAGACCTTGTCGGTGATTCATCACGTGATCAGTTAGATTTACCAGATGACAATGACTCTGTGACTTACCAAGTCCCTAATGTGAAAGAATTCATGGGAACTACTGGAAGAGAAAATCTAGATGAGAACAGTGTTTTGCTGAGAAAACAACTTGAGGATCCAGAGACTAATGCAAGTTTTTCTGATTTAGGGATTCACCCAAAGCTCTGTGAAAAACTTCAACTTTTTGGTATTATAAAGCCAACCATGATCCAAAAGATATCCTTACCATTAATATTAAAAGGGACTAATGTGCTTATTCAGTCAGAAACAGGAACAGGCAAGACTCTTGTATTCTTACTGCCGTCTGTCCAAGATCCTGGTAAGGCATATGGCACAGTGATTGTGGTGCCTACGAGAGAGCTTGCCAGTCAAATGATGTACGAGGCCCATCGACTTCTTGGTGATAAATCCATTGTGACTTCTTTTGTAAGTATAGTCATGTTTTGAATATAGATCATCCTTGTAGATACTCAATAATTTGAGCTATATCGGTGAGATGAGCTGTCCAATATGGTAGGAAAATACTAGATCTATCTGATGGTCCAAAAGGAGGTTCAGGTTTTGGTTAGTATTAGGAGGGTTAGGGTTAAGGTCAGGTCCTAGTCCTGATTAGTTTAGGGTTAGGGTTAGGATTATCTCTAATCCTAATCAATAATAGTAGAGCTCTGATCTTAGTTGATGACGATGTAAGATTGCAGGAATCCACTGACCTTTTAACACATCTGATCTAGTGCTTTCCAATATGATATGGTTTTTGAGTTTAATTGATCTGAAATATGCGATACAGGGAGGTACCACCTTTTTATCGCTTAGGTTCTTAGGTTTATTATACTCCACTGAGGTAGTTTGCACTAATACTGGGAGTGTAAAAAAATAAATTAATTAATTAAGCTATACTTATAAATATGTTCAAATCGCTGGAAGTATATAAAGGGGGAAATTGTGCTCGAAGTATTTAAAAGGGTTAAATTGGGCCATTTGTCATTTTGGTATTTGAAATGGTGAAACTAAATATTGAACAAAGTTAACTAAATAAATATATTAAGTGATATTTCAATTAAAGCAATCAAACACAGATTAAATCAAGTTCTTCTCTGTTTACTAGTAAATCTTGTTCTTATCTTATTTCTCATCTTTAGCGCATACTATACAGAGTGAAAATGTTTTTCAGTGATTGAGTTGTCACGTACTTGGTGCAGTTTGATGGTTTTCATCTCAGGTTTTCGCTCACTGAGCATCTTATTCAATGATCAAAGTCTTATATTTTTTGCACGTAGCGCGTAGTGACTAGACTTTCGCATGCTGAGCGGAATAAACAAAGTAACTCTCAGCTTTTCGTTCACTGAGTGTATATTTGTTCAAAGTTTCATATTTCTCGCACAAATATTTTTTCACTCATTTAATACACAATGAACAGTGTGCGGTTCCTTTTGGAACCGACAGTTCCCTTTGAAAACGACATTGTTATTGAATGATATAATGTATCTTAATACATTAATTTTTATTTTACAGAGTGTTTTAAAAAATACACGACTGATTGTCAGCATAGCATGCTCATTTAACTGTCAAATTCTCATCTTGAATGACTTGAATTGCATTCGGCTACAAATCATTATCGTGCTTTGTATCAGATCTTTTGTTATTTATAATAAAATTAATTCGACAAGAGTTGTGTGCTTCAGCACAAAATTAATTAAATGCAAAACCAGAGTAAAACGTGACATGGTCATGCATGAACATGAAACAGTCAACCACATTTGCAACATATCAAGCGGTGGGCGCGGGTGACACTTTTTTTCTAGAATTGTTATCTTGGCTATTTCAGGTAAAAATTGAATAAATGTCTCGTTGTTTTGTTACTCTTGCAAAGAAAATCCCAATGTTAGAAATATTCTGTTCCAAAATCACGTCAAATTATGGTCAGTTTCATGTTATGCGTGAAAGCCGGTACTGTACATGTAACTTTGATTCTGACCTTGTCTTTGCAAAGTCTATGAGCTTGAATTAAACTGCTTTATAAATGTCACGGATACAAACGAAATATTATATGATTTAGTTTTGAAACGGGAAGGAAAGTTCTCATAAAAAGTGTTTATCACTTTCTATCAGCTCTGTTGTCTCGATATAATCAGTGTTCTTAAATGCACAAATCACATACAATTTATTCTCGTTTGCCATCAAACGAGCATTGTATACTCGTTTGTCATGCAAGTCTCAGGTAAATGAGCATGATATGCTGAAAGGACGGACTTTGAGCATAGTATGCTCCAAAGGAGCCTGACAAATAAGCATGCTATACACTCACCAGAAATAAATAACCACTGACTCCAGAAATATATTGACTGCTGTTTGTAATTATTTCTCTAATTTAATAGGTAAGTGGGATTGAACTGACAGAGCAAGAGAGGAGGCTCAAAGATTCTGATCATCCACCAAGAGTTATTATTGGAACTCCCAAGAGACTGTTAGAGGTCGTCCAAGCAAACCAGTCGTTGTTTCGGAAGACAAAGAGAATTGTAATTGATGAAATAGATAAAGCTCTGCAGCCTCTGAATCGCAGGGCCCCAATGAAGAAGTTGGTCAGTCGTGCATCTCATCCTCGCCCTGCTAAACAGCTTGTTGAAGGCCTGATGAAAGCTTCCAAGGTTAGCACTTTTTGATGTCAAAAAATATAATCAGCCTAAATTATTTTCAATAATTGAATAATATATAGATTAATAAAAACATCTTTAATATATACAGAGTGGGAGGGGAATATTTTGCCTGAGGTCTTGAGCAGAGTCCGGCCCAATATATTAATCTAAAGTCTAATAACATTCTAGATATCGAGATGAAGTTGAAACAAGCCGAAATTAGTGAAATATACACAGTTACAAGAGAAACTAGACATGCAAACAAAACAATACCGTATATATAATTATTATTTAAAAACAATACTGAATTTTGATTTTGAATTAATACCAATTAATTATGTTACTTGAAATATTTTATTAAAAATTAAAGTTCTTTCAATTAACAGGTTTCACAGATTCAGTTGATTGGTGCATCGGCAACAGTTAGCGAGATGCTACAAGAGGACCTGAGAGACCTCGGCTGGGGGGACCATGTTGATATTGTTCAACCTGCCAGCTATGTTGGCAAGCTGCGGAGCATGCCGCCCTGCATCACACACAATTATGTGGTATGTGACGGCATTAGGGGAGTAACAAAAGCCCAGGCTTTAGCAAGGTATGAATGCAACTTGGCAATATTTAGTAGAGTGACAGGGGGGTCACAACTTCCTGCCTCCTCTCCTTTCCCAATTTCCACGCCTCTGCTTTCAGGTTCCTGGCATGCCCAGTTAAACAGAAATGACGTCACGTTTTACCAGGAATTAACCTGGTTTTTTATTTATTTCTCTCGCTTCCCACCCCATTTACTCTCATTCGCTTCCTTCCCCTTTTGATCTCCCGCTTTCTGCCACTTCAACTATCACTTTCTGCCCCCTGTCCCCTCTATATTTAACAGTTAAATATACAACAAACTAAAGTTCTATATTTAACGATTATTTGCTAAAATGGAGGTGAGTAGTGGTGGATATTTACCGAGCTGCTTCATTCATGTATGAATGACTGGAGGTCGTTGGATATCCTATCCTGATTAAAGGGCAAGTCCCACCTAAAGTGACATTGTATTTTTATTATTGAATTGGAAATAACTTGTCAAACTGATTACTGTGATATGAATCTTGTCAATGTGCGATGATTAGTTCTCGAGATATTAAAGGTAAAATTTTTAATTTGTGACATCGTATCACACGTGTGTTACTTTTCAGATTAAACAAAGAAAATACAGGTTTTTCTTCATTATATTATTTTGTGTAATAGAATTTTGTGTGCCGTGAAGTGCAGAGGTTTTTTCGCCACCTAGTTGGAGGCTGTACAATGATTTTAGGTACTATATTTTTGTGGACACCCAAATCGCAGAAAAACACAATATATTCAGTCTGTTTCTTGCAATGAACCACACTTGTGACGTCACAAATCCAAACTTCAACCCTTATTATCTCAACAACTATTTGTCACAGAACAATGAAATTTACACCACAGTGATAAGTTCGACGATTAGAATCAGATAAAATAATAAAATCACAACGTCATTTTAGGTGGGACTTGCCCTTTAACCAATCAGAGTGCGCGAAAAGCACTATTCGTTGGTTTGGTATGTACTTATATTAGCACTTTTATTATTAATTATCGTATTGAATTGTGTTCAACAATTTTTTAAGGTACAGTGTATGGTCCCCATTAGGGTCTATAGTATACCCTGCCCCTCCCCCCTGCCCTCTTTCTTTGCTAGACAGATTGTCCGTCGGTCTAGATTTTTATACTACATTTTTATACTTAAAAGCCGGTATTATTATTATCCATTTTGTAAGTTTTTTTACCTGATGTAATTTTAATATGTTTCGGAAAATTCACTGTAAAGTGCCATTGAGCCTATGGAAATGGCGCTATATAAATAAAGCTTTTATTATTATTATTATTATGTAGCATACAGGACTAGTTCAGAGTTAATCTGAACTTTAGGAGTACAGTGTACATATGAAACCATGATTATACCAGAGTTTATTCTTATTTTCTAGAGTATTCCGATCAACTGATCAGAAATCTGCTCTGGTATTTATTCATCGCTTACACTCAGTGGATGACTTTGTGTGGGAACTGAGAGATCTAGGACTCAATGCCGTCCCACTCTATCAGCAAGTGGCGAATCAAAATCCAGCCGAATTTGAGCAGTTCCTCAAAAACGTCCGCACTGGTAACATACAAGTGGTAGTTGGCACAGAAGAGACAGTACGCGGCCTTGATTTTCAAGAGTTGTGCCATGTGTTCTTGATGGAAGTGCCTAAGAATGTGGACGATTACCTGCACTTGGCAGGGCGGGTTGGTCGCCAAGGCAACCATGGAACCACAACTACATTTGTGTCCAAGACGGTAGTAGGAGAAGAAAGGAGACTGCTGCTGCAGTACCGTAGACTTGGGCTTAATTTTGAACAGATTAGCATTGATGGCATGGACAAGTTAATGAACTAACTGCAATGCACAGATACTGTGGTCACAGTCTTAATGTACACCTATTAACCTAAAGGGGGGGGATGGCTGGGATGTGACAAAATTCCCTCTCACCGGCATTGCAGTACCGCAGACTCTGGCTTAATTTTGAACAGATTAGCATTGATGGCATGGACAGGTTAATGAACTAACAGCAATGCACAGATACTGTGGTCACAGTCTTAATGTACACCTATTAACCTGAAGGGGGGGGGGATGGCTGGGATGTGACAAAATTCCCTCTCACCAGCATTGCAGTACTGCAGACTCTGGCTTCATTTTGAACAGATTAGCATTGATGACATGGACAGGTTAATGAACTAACAGCAATGCATAGATACTGTGGTCACAGTCTTAATGTACACCCGGAGGGGGAGGGGGGATGGGTGGGATGTGACAAAATTTCCTCTCACCGGCATTGCAGTACCGTAGACTCGGGCTTCATTTTGAACAGATTAGCATTTGGTATAGTAGTAGAAGTTTGATATCACACTCATGCATAAACTGTTTGAGGAAAGATTAAAATATATTAAAATATGAAATAATTCTTTGTTGAAGTGTTTTATTAATAACAGAACTATAAATCCCACAAAAACAAGCTAAAGGACAGCAAATTTCATATATATTTACGTTTTCATTGTACTTTTTAAAAAGAGAACGGATTAAAACGGTTTCAATTGCTATAAATAAAACTATTCATATCCCGGTTAGTTTGACATCATGAAAGATTAAACTTATGTTTATTTTTATATTAACATTGTATTAAGCTTAAGAATCGAATTGTTGGCGCCACGTACATGCGAGACATGAACGTCAAATATGACCACGTGACCACATTATCCCGCGTTTGCAGTTTCTACGTGAAAGTAAGCAACTTCCCGTTTGTTTTGTACGTGAGATCTTTTTCCTTTATTTTCACTTGAATAGTTATTTATACTTCATTTTAAACAACAGCAAAACTTTCAAATTCATATTTGCTGTGTACGTGATGCCAAATCTCTCTAATGTTAGCGCAGGATAGCAAGAAGGCAAAGGTTTCCAAGGCCTATGAAATGTGCCTTGTGTCATGTCCAACGCCGCCTACGCACTCCAGTATTTAGATAAACATCCGCTTCCTACGTCCGCTGTTGCAATTGGCTGTCGCGCCTACGTCCGCATTCCATAGATTAGTTCAAGTATGTGGCTTTATAGGCCAATAATTAATACTGAGCTGATAAGACATGTTTTTACCGAGAGGTAAAACAAGTTGGTGTACTACACACTTTTTATATAAGAACAACCAGGCTCAAATTTGCCTTAGAATCAAGAACAATTCAAGAACAATCGAGGTTCGGATTAAATAGCCTGCGACGCAAACGATTTAAATCCCTGACCGGCTGCACGCAGGCTAGGATTAAAACGGGTATTTAAAAATGTAACTACTTATCGAAGTTCTTGACACAATAAAATACACAGCTTGTTCAGAATCCATGGAGTGATACAAGTATATACCTTACTGTTTTTTACAGGCAACGAATTCAGAGCCAGTGATATACAATACACTACAATACAATACAATACAATACAATACAATACAATTTATTTTATTTTATTTAGACACGGTAAAAACACTCGGTACAAATTGTTAATTACAATATGGTTTATAATGGTCACTACATGTAACGAAATTATAAGAAATGGATCCCTTGCAAGTAAAGTGTTCACAGTCATCCGTCAAGGGAACCCTTTTCCTGTGAATTCCGTACATGTTAGTTGTGTACAAAGTATGCGTGGCCTATGACTTATTGTGATCATGTTTAGTGGTGATGTGTTGACCAAGGACTGCTAGGTACCCTTATTACCCCTTGCCACAAGGGCATCAATTTTATCGTCACTAACTTTGTTTTTCAGAATACACTTTTGCATCAATAATATCGCGAATATTTCTTAACTACAAAAATAATAGGCAAAGAAAAAGTATATGAAAAATAATTTGTGACATGGAATGTACTGTCGCAATTTGTAATAACGTCGCAATTTGTAATACCTATCGCAATTTGTAATAACGTCGCAATTTGTAATACCTGTCGCAATTTATAATAAAACTTGTCGCAATTTGTAATAACGTACCTGTCGTAATTTGTAATAAACCTTGTCGCAATTTGTAATAAACCGAGCTGTCGCAATTTGTAATAAACTGAGCTGTCGCAATTTGTAATAAACTGAGCTGTCGCAATTTGTAATAAACTTTGTAAACACTTTATACGTGTGTTTAAAATATGTTTGGTGCATGTTACTGTGTCTACATGCAATTATGGGTCATAGCATGCAGGCTGGGGTGATGATGTCACAAGTCACGTGACTACTTAAAATTTCTTATTTTCGGTTTTATCGCATGTATTTCGAAGGTTATTTGTGCCACATTACTCCAACGTGTTCTATGGACAAATGGGCAAAATAACAAATGCAC
The DNA here is from genome assembly GCA_024757865.1 of Epizoanthus scotinus. Taxonomy (NCBI): domain Eukaryota; kingdom Metazoa; phylum Cnidaria; class Anthozoa; order Zoantharia; family Epizoanthidae; genus Epizoanthus; species Epizoanthus scotinus. The sequence continues at coordinate 11,094 of JANUFV010021677.1, forward strand.
CCTATAATGAATGCGCGTATGACTTAATCTAGGCCCGTAGGCCGTAGAATGCATATGACCGCAAAGTGAGATGGGGCTGCGCGTGTGCATAATATTATGGGGGTGCGCCTGTGCATACCTTTATAGGGCTGGGCATGCGCATATCATTATGGAACTGCGCCTGCGCACATCATTATGGGTCTGCGCTTGCGCATATCATTATGGACCTGCGCATGCGCATATCATTATGGTGCTGCGCCTGCGCATATCATTTTGGAGCTGCGCCTGCGCATATCATTTTGGTGCTGCGCTTGCGTATATCATTTTGGGGCTGCGCCTGCGCATATCATTTTGGTGCTGCACCTGCGCATATCATTTTGGTGCTGCGCCTGCTCATATCATTTTGGTGCTGCGCTTGCGCATATCATTTTGTGGCTGCGCCTGCGCATACTATTTTGGTGCTGCGCTTGCGCATACTATTTTGTGGCTGCGCCTGCGCATATCATTTTGGGGCTGCGCATACCATTTTTGGGTTGGCCTTACTCGTGGTTTTTGAGATGCTGGTTAAAAGTTGCTTGTTTATTGTATGTTTTGCAAAACTATAAATAATAGTTTTCAATGATAACAACGAAGGCAAAAGTTTAGAAATTTACACGCTTTCACAGCTTTGGTCGCGGCGAAATTGGTTTAAGATTGAACCTTTAAAGTAAATGAATTAATACGACATCCGTTACTTCAAAAGGTTTGAG
>JANUFV010021899.1:0-11818 GCA_024757865.1 Epizoanthus scotinus
ATATAACTTTGTGTCCAGCAAGGTTTTTATAAATCTTTGAGTTGTAATTCGTACTGGGGCAATTTTGCAACCCTTTTAAAATATGTACTTTAGCTGCTATGAGTATTTCTTTCAGTAACTTCAGTAACACTTTAGAATACCAATTTCCCCTGGATCCGTTCATATAATAATAATAATAATTGAGGTTCTTTTGGCGCATTTAAAAATCTCAATGCACTTACAATAAGAAAAATGTTATAGGTGTTCGGATGTAATAACATTTAAAATTTTAAAAAAAATGTTAAAATTAAAAAATTAAAAAATAAAGCTATGTTTATGGGTATGCTTTCTTAAAAAGATATACATGTTAACAACACGTATGTTTGAAATCTAATTATCCAAACCATTTTATCGTGTTGTTGTGTGTTCAAGAAGCCCAATTTCTTGTTTAAACCTCCTCTACAAGCAATGTTCTGAGGTTTATGTCTTGGTGCTTTATCGGGTTCAAAATATCGTTGAGTGCCAGCGCCATTTTGTTTGATAATATTCAAATCGAGGTCGAATTCCAAAGTTCAATTCCCCCTTGCACGCACACATCGCTTCCAATTTTTAATCAAAACGTCATATGAAAACTATTAAAGAAAGAAAGAAAGAAAAACAAGGTAAGAACTTTTGGAAGATCTCTGAACCAACCGTGTGCAGACCACTATTCCATATATTGAAATCTGACTTGCTTCGCCTCCCAAATAAGACTTGCCTGGCTAAAAAATATGCTTTCTAACAGTTTCGTGGCAAATTTGAATCTAACTGAACTTGAAACGAGGCTATGACGTTTTAACCTTGCCCACAGTGAAGCCACTGGGAAATGTCACGTGGGGTTTCTTTGGCGTGTTTGATTAGACAAAACTGAGACAACATATATTTTACCTTCCTATGTTTGTTTCTCTCGTTAATATTTTTAGTATGACATCTCGATTATAAACTTGGCCGCAAAGTGTGAAAGGGGGAAAGGAACTTTTGGATTCGATCCCGATTTAAATATTATGAAACAAAATGGCGCAGGAACTCAATGAATTGTCTCTCATTCGAAAGTATTGTTACAGTATGAGCAAAGAGTTTATCTATTTTTTCTTGGTCACAATAAATTGTTGTCATAGTGATTATTGTCTGACTCTTCAGTTGATTGGACAGTAAGCCAAGAACTTTGGTTGTGATTGGTTCATTCAATTATCAGATAACAGATGTCCGATAAATTACATTTGATGAATTGACATTTTTATAAACTGATTTTAAAATTGAAATGGTTATTAACAATTATGGCTTCTAGTTTTTACACCTACACTTTGTTCAAGAGAGTAAATCATGCTTTTCTGGTTGCAATATAAGTGATCTTAGAATTGGACAAAATAATTGTCTCAGTATCCAGCTGTAATATACTTATCTTAGTGGAGTGCGTTTTATCTGAATTGTATAACCTTTATTGCAGTTGGTGGTTTATCGTACAGAAGCTGTTCTGGTCGCTTTTTGGTCTGGGAGATATAGTTTCAATGGTATCTCACGACATTACATCCACGATCATTGCCAAGATTCTATATGCCTTCTTTCTTTGTATGGCTGTTATTCTTCTCTTGAACATGATGGTGGCTTTGCTGTCTAATAGCTATCAGAATGTGGAGGTAAGAATTAAGAGTGTTAGTAATGTTAGGAATGTTAAAAAGGTCGCATATCGGAATAATCCATCTGTGTAAAATTCCACTCCATTTGGCAAAATCTCCACATTTGGAGTAAGGTTGTGCTGCTAGTTTTCTGAGTGTTTTTTGTTTGTTTTTATTGTTTTATCTTGGGATCTCGTGTTGGAGCACGGGCATCGGGACACCTTGGTTACGAGCATTAGATATAGTTATTTACAAGTATTTATACAAATATAAATTAAATTAAATTATCCAAGCCTTAACAGCGTGTTGTTTTGTGTGTTCGTGGTACTAGAAATCTAATTTCTCGTGTAAACATTCTCTACAAGCCCTGTTCCAACGTTTAAATTTCGTTGAATATCGCCGCCATTTTGTTTGGCATTATTCAAACCCCAAGGTCCCATTCTCCCATGCACACCGCGCACCAGTTTAATCAATCTCGTCATATTAAAATTTAACGAAAGAACGAAGAATAAGAGGGTAGGAGATATGTGGGCTTTGTCTCGGTCTTGGCCAATCAGACGTGCCAAATACACCCCACGTGATATTTCTCATTGGGTCGACCGTGTGCAAGGGTGAAACGTTACAGTTGGTAACTCCAACTGAAATTGAAGTTAAGCCCGGACGGGCGGGGTTAGTGCTTGCATGGGTGACCGTCTGGGAATCCGGTGTCACACTTACTTTTTTTTCCATTCTTTTATCTATGTCTGATTTGTTTTTAAAGTTAGAAAATCTCGGTGATATTATTTCCACAACATAGTATTCTGAAAATATAATTGGGGCGATAAAAAGTGAACAAAGTTGAAATTAATACCGTGAGCAAATTCAAATTACCGTGAAGAAATAAATGTCAAATTCAGAAATGAAATTTGCCGTGAGTAAATTGAAATTGCCGTAAGCAAATTTAAACTACAGTGACACTTTTAGGCCACCTTACAAATGGACCATTGATTAAAGAATTGTCCAAATCCTACAACGCATTTTTCCTTCCTTCATCTGTTTATTTTGTAGGAGAACAAATCGATATGTTCGTTACTCAACTTCGATCGGCAGCTTTCTACGAGAATCCGTTCGAGTATATTTGCTTTCCTGTGGCAATATGTTGACATACATCGAAAAGAAACAATTTAGTTGAAAAGCAGTCTATGTTTTGAGCCAAGCGACCAGCACGCCGACTAATATTGAAATTATTTGTAATGAAGAGCGACATGAAATCAAACAAACAGAATCACAGATGCGGTTGGATTCCAATTGGTATCCTCCATGCCACCAACACTGTACTACATACTACATAGTCTAGTAATATTGAATTTCAAGTTTTAAAAAGGCTAAAGTGAAGTTCGAGAGCGAAACCGAGGAATATATGCGACTTATGAGTGACGAGATATATATTTTTAAAAACATAGAGAACGCGAGATGTGAAAGTGATAAATAAATCTGAGATCTGTATAAAATCAATAAAAGGATCCCTAGTTGATTCTATATTAAACGAACTGTTTCAGTGTTTGAAATAGACAAAATACGATTATGCAGAACCGATTTTCCAACACTCCAAGTTTAATAATAACGGTACACGTCAAATTTAAAGTTTTACAACCAGTCGGCAACATTGAACGAAATGCAAATGAGATTCACGAAACTGTTTGAAACATTTTTTTTGATGCCTTTATCTTTAATCTTTAATTTATATAATTGCCACTAGTAAGCTAATCCGGCAATGGGTGGTCAGGACACACGCGTGGCAGGCAGGCAGGTTTCCTTATTTGGGAGACGAAGCCAGGCAAGTTTCCTTATATGGAATAGTGGTTCGCACACGGCTGATTCAGTGCTCAGACAAAATCTCCTACCCTCTTATTCTTCATTCTTTCGTTAATTTTGTAATATGACTTATTTGATTAAACTAGACCGCGCGGTGTGCATGGGGGAATAGGACCTTGGGGTTTGAATAATGTCAAACAAAATGGCGGCGGGATTCAACGATATGTGAACCTCAGAACAGGGCTTGTAGAGAAGGTTTACACGAGAAATTAGACTTCTAGAACCACGAACACACAAATTATAAACAACACGCTGTAAAGGCTTTGATAATTTAATTTAATTTATATTTTTATAAATACTTGTAAATAACTATATCAAATACTCGTAACCAAGGTGTCCCGATGCGAGTGGTTGGAGCTTACTCTGTGAAATCTCCCTGCCATATTACAAAATAAAATAAAACCTACGCAAATTGAACCTTCTTTAACAGGATAATGCAATCAAAGAGTGGGCATATAAGAAAGCCATTACAGTCGACACCTACGGCTCTTACCACCCAGTTATCGCGCCGATGAACCTCGTTACCCTGCCTGTTTTCCTGTTCTGCCGCAAGTACTGTATCAAAGGTCGCTTGCTCGGCACTAGAATGGAACAGGTAAGTATTACCCAAGCGAAATATATATATCGTTTCTTTCTTCGACCAGCAGGAATTGACAAATAGTAACAACTCATCTTACTGCAAGATATTAAGGTTTAAACTTTGGATTTGTGACGTTACAAGACTAGTGCGGCCTATTGCAATAAACAGATTGGACGAATTATGACTTTTTAAGATTTTAGTGTCAGCAATAAAAAAACAATGGTGAAAAGTAGCTAACTTAGTCGTGAAAGTTGACTCCGCTTTCTGGCACCCACAATTGTATAACACAGAATATACTATTTAAGCCAAAGATGTGGTTCATTTGTTTTATCTGAAAAAGTAACAAATACGTGATGTCACAAATCCAATCTTTAACGCTTATTAACTAGTTATCGCACATTGAAACATTTTAGTTTTACATCACATTTTACGTCACTATTGATAGTAAAATCAGATATACATAAATTATTTTACTCAGGACCTCACTGAAAAATATTTCTGTGCGCGGAGTTTCCCTGTCTAAATATTGTTATTGTTATTATTATTATTATTTATTTTTATTAATATTAGTATTATTATTATTATTATTATTATTATTATTATTATTATTACTTATATCATTATCACATTTCCTAAACGTTAAATCAATATGTTGTTTTAAAGTTCATCGTCAGCCTATCAACTGAATATTCAGGCAGGTAATAAACAAGCACCATAATCCTCGGTTATATGTATATAATATATACTGTCGTGTTTTCTTTTCTACTAGAAGAAAAAAAACATCCAACTAGAAAAGCTACAGTTTGATTGGGTTGTGCACAATAAGCTGGGGCCTCGCTACTGGGCGAAGTACGGTTACCGCTTTCCTCCGACAGGTCAGTGATATATAAGAGTGATATATAAGTGTATAAGCTAACGTGTTCCTCGGACAGATCAATGATGCGGCTATTATTAAAAAGTTTGACATTCGCAATGCGTAATAGGTAATACGTAAAGCATAATTATCAACTCCCTAGCATCTAGATTTTACTAATTACTGACATATATTAAAATAAATCTGATCATACTTTGCTGCAATAATTATAGTAAGATGGTTTGGTTCGTCAAACATTGCTTGGAGTTATTGACCAAAATACAATGACATATTTTACCTTCATTGTACTGGACAGTACATAGACGTCTTTTAGTGCGCATGGATGTTCTTTAAAAGATCAGAACTTAGTTGGTCAACATCAGTCCTACATTGTTCCAACATCAGTCTTATATTGTTCCAACATCAGTCTTACATTGATCCAACATCAGTTTTACATTGTTCAAACAATGAATTATGAATGCTAATGTTTCTAGAGCAGGCAGCATTTATAATCACTCGCAACGTTCGAAGTAAAAATGGTAAACTCAGTCAAAGTAACCGCCCTGATTGCAATTGTAACAACTCAGGCGCCCCTCGGTCCAAGTTGAAACAACTTTTTCTGATCACACATATCTGTTAACTGTAATACGTACTTGTATTAGTACAAAAATTCATTTGGTTTTATACATTTCAATTCCAAAAGCTAATCCATAAAAGTTACTGGCTTCAGTATGATTGGTTCTTTAATGTGTAATGAATTCATTCTTAATAGCACACGTGCTATTAAAACAATAATTGGCACTGTCATCCGAGAGCTTTGTCCTACGCGTAAAACTATTCTAATGACTAAAATTTAGTAATAACTAAAAGCTAATTAAAAAAGGTGTTTTTTTAGGCGAGATTTAAAAGCCTCTAGAGACGAAACATTGCGCAGATCTGCGGGAAGATCGTTTCAGAGCTTTGGTGCCGCTACTGCATTAGCATTACTCGTATTAAAATGCAAATAACACTTCTCTTGTAGTAGTATGATTTACACCTGCATGGGTACTATTTGATTTCCCTTTTGTTATAAGACCAAAGTCAATGTGTGAATAGGATGCCACGCATTTAAAAAAAAGAACACCTTAAAAAGAATAAAGTAGAAAAGCACTTGCAAGAAAATAATATTACTTACAGAAAGCAATGTAATTATGTTCGGACTTCTTTATACTTATTTCACTTTGTGCATTCAGATATATTAGTAAATGTCTTGTTCTCATTGCAGATGATGATAAGATCGACTACATATTACGGGAGACCAGGGGAAATAGACAAATCACAAACAGGACTGTAGAAGGAGTATTTGAAGGTTATAGACACAGCAGTCTTCCATGGGGAAAACAGGTTAGTACTTCCGGACCAGAAGTATAAGGTTTCATTTGAAGTTCTACAATAATACAAGTCTCTATAGACAAAATATTATAGATGAGGTCTCAAAAAATGTTTTTATGCATCTATTGCTACCAATAATTGGGCGGACATTTTCTATCGTAGGGGTGGGGGAAGAATTATTCTGTTGTATATTATTCTTTTTGTACAATTTTGTGCTGCAATGATTTTTATCTTTTCTCCTCTCTTTCTGTCCTTTTTTTGTGCAAGTTGTTATTTTTTGTCTTTTTTTAATACAAATTCTTCAATTACCCTACGATATCAAATGGTAGGCACTAAATAGTTTTGAAACATATGCGCCAAGTACTTATGGGAGATAATAGTATCTGCGAATGTTACCCGCCAAACAGGTCGGTTTAGATATTCAGGAATGTCATATCTGGGGTCCATCAGTGGAGTATATATTATATTTTGTGAGTGAATATTGAGATTATTATTGTCCTATAGTCTGGAAAGGAACTGGTTGGAGACGTACCCAGGTTACATTAAAATCGCCATCGTTAACTAAACTTTAAACATTTTTTTTCAAACAAGCTTTTTGAATTGTTTATCAAATTTTTAGTATGTTTCTTTAAACTATATTTCATAATTTATATTTATATTGCTAAATTTTGAAACTTTGAAATTTTATTGTAGCTCTATATGGAAGAGACGATATACAGTAATACTACTACTACTATTATTATTATTATTATTATTATTATTATTATTATTATTATCTTTATTATTATACTAATTGTAAATGTTACTACATGATCCTCAATGGCAGGGCTGGAATGCCAATGGTATCGGCATCCAAGGCTCTAGACTTTGGTACAGTCCTGTGACAGACAGCGATAATCACCAGGGAGCAATTTATAGCGTACCTCTCGACAAAGAGTTTCCCAGATTCGAGGTAAACATAATATCGACAGTGTTGGAAATGAAGTGAAAGAAAGAACTGAATTTTAGTTTGGAAAATTAGGTGTTTTTTTAACATACTAATTCCAGTTTTTTTTAATAGTTATAAGCCACATTCCGTTTATGAGCCCACCCAAAACCCCTCGTGTCAGCTTATAAAAGCCAGGGCCAAGTTGTTGCAAAGCAGGTTAACTTTAAGCCAGTGTTTGTTTATCTAAGAGTACGCAATAAAGTGCTCCCTAAGTAGTGTTGACATCCCCCAAAAACCCAATTATACAAGTCCAACATGTCAGCCCAAATCAGTCTATGTGGTAGTAAACCAAACAACAGGTTACAATTTTAACCCTGGATTAAGGTTAGCACACTTTCGAACAACCGGGTCTATGGCTTTAATGTGGGGTTTTACGGTATGTATAGATTATCAAAAAGCTCCATCGTACCATAGAAAATAATAACGCCTGGCAATTTTGCGTGGGCTCTTAGTTACACATTACTAAGTTTGAAAGTTCTGGGCCAAATTGTGAAAGGTCAAAGCTGTTTAATTAATCTGTCATTTTGTTCCACCCATAGGTACTTATTCAGGACCTGGGCGACCGGTGCCTCCTATCTGTTGGCCTGGTGCACATATATCACCCCCACCACATCCCCCCTGGGTGGCAAGAATTCGCCCCAGGTTCAGTAGGCTATCATATTGATGATGGAAAGATCTTCGACGAAAAGCACGTAACAGGGAAAGAAATACCTGGTAACTACAAAGTTTTTAACACTAGTGGGACTAGATTATTTTGCCGCATCTGGGACATGAGGAGAGGCAATGCAGAGTGGGGTAGGCGCTGCGCCCTCCAATCAGAATAAAATAAATGATACTATTCAAAAGTATACAGCGCTTAAACTATCTATATAATGTTGTAAAGTGCTTTACAAATATAAATAAATAATGATAAATGTAAAAATAGAGATAACAAATTCAGATAAATCATTAATCAAAGTCAATATTAACATTTAAACGACTTTTTGAATAGAAAAATCTTGAGATGAGTCTAGAAAGATAGTATTCCACAGTTTCCCAAATATTTAATGGTAAAGCGTGGTTGGCGCAGACGGAAATATCTCTGACACCCATCCAGAAGGTTCCAGGTTCAACCCGGGCTCGACCCGGCCATTACGAGGGTTGTATTTGTGCGAAAATGTTTCGCCACACCGTCGTTTACTGTATTTTTACATTTTTAATTTTGTATTCTAAAGATATAGTATTGTAGTTACTACATAAATAAATAGAGTTGTTTATTATTATTATCATGTAACAAAACCCTTGTACGTGCTAGGTTTATAAGGCAGTACTGTCTTTATTTAATTAATTAATTAATTAATTAATTAATTAATCAATCAATAACTTATCACTCAGTCACTTGGTTGTCTCTTCCTAGGTGTAGGAGCATATAGAGGTGACGTCATCGGATGTGAGATTAGGTTTGATGAAGAATCGAAAGAGCGAGAGTATCCTGTTGTCTTCACACAGAACGGTAGAGTGATAGGAGAGACTACAGTGGGGCCGCCCTACCCAACCTACCCGTTTATCAGTATGGCATATGAAGGAATCAGCGTTCTGTTCAAGGTGAAATCACATGAGCTAAAGTAGCCCATACAGTAACAAACATTTATCAGTTCTGATTAGTCAACAGCGGTTAAGTACAATTTTTTGAAACAAAGTGTAATTTTTTTAAAATGGATGCAGACAAGTAAAATTGAACACTGATTAATTGAACAGTGTACGAGAAAGGTTTAACCAACCAGATTATTGCTACCACTGTGCGGGTAACACTGGGAAAGAGGTTAGGAACAAACTTCCATTTCGTTTTTTTTTGTAAATTAAAATTCAGAATGTTGATGCAGGTTTAGTTGAATAGTTGTGTGTCCTAGAAAAAAAATTAACCTAACACGCAAAGTAATCAATAGCGAGTTTATTTAATGAAGCGGAAAATAAAAACACGTACTCAATAGAAGGAAATGCTTAAGACGCCTACCGACAAAATGTCTACACAAAGTCGATAGGAAAATAAGTAAAGCAAAGTAGATATCTGAGAATGTTTTGTTTCTGTACGATTAACAATTGCAAGTGATCACACAATTCCTCGTGCAATTTTGGATTAAATGACAATGGTATGCATTTTTCAAAACCCACAAATTGAAGTCGCTTATGCTTTATCAATTTTGTTAGTCTTTGAAAATATTATTGTATTAATTTATTCCAAATTGAAATCGGAACCAAGTGATGACCTATACAAATCACAAGTGTTGAAGTAACTCCTTCATCCTAAAAGGACCGAAATTTGGAAATAATTTAGATTACAAGGAAGTAACAGCCAAGAAACCGACCGCCTTTCTCATCCCCCTCTTTTTACCAAAACCATGCCAGACAAGATTAAAATATTTTAACAATTGAATTTAAAAAATGTATTGAGACTACTAATCATCGGCTTGTAACTTTATGTAGATGTGCTCGACTGTGGACTTACCTTCTCCAAGCGCAGCAGGTTCGTGTAATTTACTCCAGTTGAAACAACAAGTGGCGAGCATGGAGGAGAAGATAAACTCGACAATCAACGAAGTGAGAGTGCAGCAGGATGTCGTGAAGTCCCAGCTGGAGAGTGTTGTGTGCCTTTTACAGAATTGCAAAGTATCAGTGGAGGACCCTTTGACCCAAATGGTAAGATACATTTGGTGTGAGAGTCAATGTTGTGGTTTCGTGTGTTTAAAACGCAATATATTTGTACAAATCTGACCTAAAGTTATCTTCAAGGTTACAGTGTGTCAAGTTGCCTGACTACCCGACCCTTTGCTTTTTTTTTAATTTTTAAATGTTTATATTTATTTTAAATGATGCAAACGCTAGAAAACAGAGATTTCAGAGTGGAAAAATAAAACAAAATTGGGAAAATGATCAAAAACTAGTCGAAAATAGTCAAAAACATTAGACTAAAACATACAGTATGTAACATCAGCATCAATTTGAATTGTTTTCGCTATGCCACTTTCCAGGATGATCCACCTTGGTTATGATGTAATAGAATTCTGGAAAGTGCAGGAGTTTGAATATATTTAAAATGATCGAGATCTGTCATAATAACGCGTTCAAGTAGTTTACAGCTGACTTGAAGCACCACTTGCATCCTGGATTAATGCCGGCTTTTTCCTCGCTTTCAAGTCAGACGAATATCTGTCGATTACTGGTCACACACGCAACAAATCTTTAGTGTGACTTACGTTTATCTTGGAGTTTTTTACTGGTGTCACACTCAACAAATCTCTAGAGGGACTTGCGCTTATCTTGGAGATTTTGATATTTTCATGGCCACTTGCTCAACTTTATAATTGTATGGTCTTTTCATATAACCCATGAAAAGAGTTAAGTTCATGTTTTTTTCGGATCCATATTTTCATGGCTCCTTGCTCATTTATAAATTTTTATGATCTTTTCACAAGACATCAAATCATTAAAAAGCCATTTTAATTGTTCATGGTTTCTTACAAATTCATTATTTTTTGTCTTTTTTATAACCAACAAAATTTCTTTGAAAATCGTTTTTTATTGTATTTTCAAGGCCAATGGGTTTTCATGAGCCAATGTTTATGAAACCATGAATTTAAACATTTAAGTTTTGTTAGTTATGAAAACTGATCCATGGCCTTTTGATAGTAAAGAGTCTAACATTACGAAGTCAATATATAAGAGTATACAATCGAATGCGCTCAAGAATAATAGTTCATTTATAGATAACCGTGGATACACGACAGCCTTACACTCAGTCGAGTGCGTCAAGAGATGATGGAGCGATCACTGAAGAAAGTCACGTTACTCGAAGGACGATCTACAAGGTATGGTCCTGAGCATCTTACCTTTTACTGTGTGACATTTATTATAACACCTCATTGCAACAAATTGCAAGCTCATTTACAATTTATATTGACATAGAATTCTACCAAAATGTAAAGTCGTTACTAGGTAATGATTCATTTGCATGACATACCTCATACCCTTCTCCCTGATTTACGTTTGGACAATGTCATTATCAAGAGTATTTACTGGAACAAACTTTGTGCGGAAAATTGACTCATAGTTATAAGGAAAAATCTGCATCTATATTTTTGCCATTGATAGTTGGAAATTGTGTCATTATCTTCTTAAACACAAAGCGATCCTATATACCCAGGCTGAGATTATAAGCCTGTCAATCACAAGCATTTATGTCAAATTTCATTGGTTGATGAACAATGAAAATCGATCACGAGTGAGTTTGCACCTGATATCGATCAGTCTTAAGGCTTTGTAACCACGACTTGAATTCATATTAATGTTTGTCTTTGCTAGCTTCTGTGACGTAGTAGACAAAAGGGGGCGGAGCTATGCCTTTAGTAGCATAAGAAACCTTAGATGAAGGATTCACCATAGGTGTTTGTGATACCATCAACTTATACTCACACGCAAAGGTGGATGTATTGTATTGTATTGTATTGTATTGTATTGTATTGTATTGTATTGTATTGTATTGTATTGTATTGTATTGTATT
>JANUFV010022010.1:0-11817 GCA_024757865.1 Epizoanthus scotinus
AGATGGTCCTTTGGAACACACTCGGAGATGGTCCTTTGGAACACACTCGGAGATGGTCCTTTGGAACACACTCGGAGATGGTCCTTTGGTGCACACTCGGACACTCGGAGATGGTCTTTGGAGCACACTCAGAGACTCAGAGATGGTCCTTTAGAACACACTAAGAGACTCGGTGATGGTCCTTTGGAACACACTCGGAGACTCGGAGATGAGCCTTTGGAACACACTCGGAGACGCGGAGATGGCCCTTTGGAACACACTCAGACAAACCATTCTTGGTCGATTTTTGCAGATCTTGTATCGTTAGACTGTCGTGATTGTAAAATTTATAGAAAGCATCTTTAGATACTACTCAGAAAGAGAAGAGATACCAGGACTATTGCTTTTCGTAGATTTTGTAAAAAGCCTTTGATATTAATTTTGGAGTAGTATTTTATCGAGAAGGGATTTAAACGTTACAGCTTCATATTAACCTCATGGATATATAAAGCGAGATTTCTACAAAGATATTCCAAGTCATGTTCAGAATAATTGTAGTTTTTCGGCGGGTTTCAATTTAAGTCGAGGTGTAAGACAAGGTATAGTAGCCTCCAATGCAACCTCTCTTATTTCTCTCGCTGCGCGAGTCCTTCGCCCGAGCGAGGGCCTCCTGCAGCGATCTGGAAATAGGAGAGGCTGCATTGGAGGCTAAAGACAAGCCGCTGCCCTTTCTCTCCACTGATATCTTTACAAATTGTCTTTATAGACCTTATCACGATTTCCGACGCCATCTTGACGGGTAGGCAAAAAATCTAATACTCGGCTATCAAGGTCCATACAAATCTTTATAATTTACTGTCGCAGAAATAAATCTAACAACTTTTATGGTCGTTTTCTTCAGTTCTATGCGTCTCTGAAATATGCGCTTTTCAGGGTATAAAGGTAAGTAGTTGTCTCAGTTACGTGTTTTAATCCGAGGGCATTTTTGCTTAGAATTAAAGAAGAAACGACCGAATTTGTGTCACAAGAAGGCGCTCGTTCCATACAAATCATTGTAATACTTATTTACGGAAGCAATTCAAACTAGGTTTCTCGCAACCATAACTATAATTTTAGTCCATTTTCGAATGATGTCTTACTAGCATAGTAAAACTAACTATATTAATAATTATCTGGAGAATGATGGTAGAAATTGGTTATGTTTTCATGGAAGTTTCATGCAAGTTCAATGACAATGGATTGAAGAGTACCCTGCGGGGTAGTTGAGAAGTCTAAATACCGATTTTAAACACTAAATTACTCAAATCTCTGTCAATTCGATACAAAACTTGTTTAAATCCACCATACAACCAAACTGTTACCTCTGCTGCTGTAAATTATAGAGATTTGTATGGACCTTGATAGCCGAGAATCAGATTTCTTGCCTACCCGTTAGGATGGCGTCGAAAACCGTGATAAGGTATATTGTATGTGCAGAGATCTTAAACTGACTGTAATAATCAATCCTGATCAATGATGGCAGGATAAAAGAAAGTCCAAAATAACACAACCTTATGCCTTGTCCGCTGCTCAAAATCATCACTTCAAGAAAGTCTAGTAATACCAAACAAATTTAGTAAAGGTTTAGGGCCAAAACAAACAATACGAAAACAGAGGCATCATGACTTGGGTATTTATAAAACGAAAAGAAGAGATACTCATCCCTGACTGAAAAAAAATTTAAATGGGCAACGGACATATTCAAGTATAATTTCCGACAAACGAAGTAAAAGCCAGGAGACAGTTGCAGAAAGAATAGAAAAAAATTGGAACAATGACAGAACTGAAACTTTGTTGCGGAAACGGTAACAATAATCAAAACTATGTTGGCATCAGGGGAGAGTTTGGATCATTGGAAAATAGTTTAGAACAGTGGAAAAGAATTTAGGACATTGGAAAATAGTTTAGGTCATTGGAAAAGAGTTTAGAACATTGGAAACGAGCTTAGAACATTGGAACAGAGTTAAGAACATTGAAATAGAGTTTAGGACATTAGAATATATATTCAAAAAAGATAGTTTAGAACATTGGAAAAGAGTTTAGATAGGATTTGCTTTCAGGCAGAAACCAGTCTCAGTGGTTAATGGTTTAGGGCAAGTTTTCTTGTCACTAAAGCCCAGACAGTAGCTGTCGAATAAACGTGCTGGAACTAAATACTAATAGCTTTTCGATCAAGATAACAAGATCGGTATCTATTTAAAAAATGTAAACAAAAATTAAATTTGCGGCATCTTTGATTTGTTATAACGTAAGTGTGGAAGAAAGACCGCTCTTTGGCATTGTGTATGAGTTGTTCAGGTCTTTGTCATGCAACCATATGTCGGTGCATGTTTCTAAGTTTTAAAATCTAATTCCGTCATCTGGAAACCCTCAGGCTCTGGTAATCAGTAAACCTGAACCAAAAGAAAACATGTATTTTTTATATTCATCGGGTTTGCGCCGGCCGGGACCGACAGACGAACAGTTTTTACAAGTAATAAACACGTTCATAACTGAGCTAAGTGATATTTAAATAGACTGACTGAAGTACATACCAAATGAGGCAACATATGTATTTTTTGTTTAAATACGATTTTCTTAGTGCAGTTTTGGACTTCAGCTGGGTAACTTCATATTTATAAACTGATACACTCGATTCCTTCTTGTTAACTAAACTTAGATTACAGTCCCGATAGTGAATTGTTATCAAAATTACTACCAAATCAATCAAATTATTTTTGGCTATTGACTTGTGATCTTATGCCACGAGGGCGTGCTAATTTTACAAACGACAGTTTTTCATCAGATAAGTGATATTGGATCACCATGAATTTCAGCGATGAAAAGATTAGAAATGAATTCAACCCTGAACTGAAAGTTACTCTGTCATTCACCTAACGAGTTCTATCTGCGGGAGATTCACAGAACAGGAAACAGACAAAATACCTGTAGGAAATTCGCAGTGTGACTGAAATTATCTAAACAATGAACACAGCCGATCACGAGTATTACCTTCAAGTGCTCCATTAGAAGACTTCTTCATAATTGTAATAATCTAAATCATGAACACATTGTACGTGGACTGAGTGTTAAGGAGCGAACAAGAGACCGCCGTTTCTAGCAACAAAGAGACGAATGTGGTTGCAGTATATTGTTTAGCTCATCAAATGTGCCCAGAGACATGAATGCAGAAGATGAATGCCCTAATACTAATAGCTGTTTTCCTGGCATCAGTAAATTTGTTAATCTAACTGGAAAGCGGCATCTGGGGAAGGCACAGGAAGAACTAGCGAGGCTCGTGGGAAGCGGACAGTACAAGGAATTGGAAAAGCTTTATCACGAATCCTTAATAGAGCGAAACAGCAGACAGAGCAAACTAGCGAACATTCTGATCCAAATTCTTCAAATTCAAGAGGTGCAAACAGTAAGGGAGTACAAGTTAAACGGCCGAACTTTTAAAGTCCATGTTCTTGAAGACACAGAGCTATAGCTATGAGAACCTCGCTGTGATTAAAACGTACAATTACCGTCCTGCAGTGAGGATTGTGCAGCTGAACTCGAAACTGCCTGTGCTGTTATCATGACCTGGGATTCTCCGTGGTCAAATTACCTGCTTCAGGGAAACTGATCATGACATGTAATGATGTATATATGATATCTGTCGCATATATTCATTGTTTGACCACCGTAAACACTTTAAAACGTAAGCTTTTTAAAGTCAGTGGAGCATTTGGATTATAGAAAGACACTGAAAAGCTTTTAAAATCTCTTGACGCCATGATGACCTGCATTAGTCTGAGCTCTAAGCTCTTCTAAGTACGAGGCTGATGGCGAATCAGGCAATCTCTCTATATTTATGCATTGTACATAACATTTTACTTATCTGGCTTTATATCCATACGTAGTGATTCAAGAACAAGACTACTGCGATAAAACCGGCCTCGAAAAAGGAACCTTCCAGTGCAGTGCAATTTTCTGCATTTCCGGAGCAACAGATTGGTGGAAAGTGCGGAATCATTGACGTTGACAAATTCTTTCACGTTTCGTTGTCATATCTTCCGATGCACACGGTTCACCTTGTCATCCATAACGCCTCAAGATTTGTCTTTATGTATATAGTATTTTAAAAAGATATATAACAGTAAAAATGGAGAAACCGAAGACTAGAAATGTTGGAACGAAGTAGGAATGGAATTTGGAAGATTGTTTTTTTTGCAAGTAGAGCCAATTTACACGTACGGTAGCCGGTAAGTTACTTTTTGTATATTGGCACATAGTAATACTGTACCATAACAATCATATTTTAAAAACCGACCATATTATCAAAAACTGGAGCATTATTCCTGACTCGAATTAGTGTACATGTAATGTCTAATTATAGTTTTTAAGAGGGTGTATAAAATATAGCTAATAACTAATATATATTACTTTGTGCGTGTTGGCAGATCCTAGCACTGAGAACTGAATCACAACTCGTATTTACTTTGCGGACAATATGGCAATACAAAAACTAATTACAAATAATGTCGGGCTAAAATACATTGAAGCACGAGCGGCCTGAATAATATATCTGTTTATTTGTCAAGTCTAAACAATGCAGAGGTTAAGTAGAGTGGAAATCATGTTAAATCTAAATATCCCGTGGACATAAACGTCCGAAAAGGAAATTGAATTTCTGTTCACGGTTTGGCCTCGAGTTTAGTTCAGTAAGTTATTGTAATTTAACCACAGGGCACTGGAGAAGGGTAACTATACTCTGGGTATTCTCATTCTTGCTGGTCTAAACGGAATGAATACTGCAGTGTTCATAGATTATACTTTCTGTTCATTGTTATGAAGCTTTAATCTTGTCTAATAGAGGGTGGTTAATGGTTTCCGTGACGATTGAATGACTTCCTGCTCAGAAACCCGAACCACGTACGTCACCTTGTTAATAGTTCTTCTAGCTTCATTCCTTGACCAAATAATCAGGCGATATGACTTTTTTTTTAATATTCTTGCGCAAACAGAATTTCGCGAAATTCATTGAACCAATCGCGTAGCTTTAAGTGAGAAATCATTGCTATGCCTTCACTCTTCATTTGTCTGCGTTTTATACTGATATATTTTTAAACTCTCAAAAGCCTTCAGTGTTCTAGAAGGGGTTTTCTGACTTACAGTCAGCATACAATAGAATGTACATAATAGAGTACGTCAGTACGTGAGACGCGAACATCAAATATGACCACGTGACCACATTTGACGTATACCGGTGATGTCAAATATCTCTCATAACAAGAGCACGCGGCCATCAAATTTAGATTTTGCAAGAATGCTTCACAATGTTTCGTTATTTCGTGTTTCATGTTTTATAAGTTCAAGTTTTATAAAGACGCGTTAAGAATATGGTCATTGTAACAGTAAACAGTAAGTATCATTTTGATCCAACACATACCAGCAGGGGAAGTTGTTGTGTGGTTTACCAACTGCATTATTTCGTTATTGTAACAGTCACTCCAAGGTACTTGAATGAGGCATGTATGGAGTACCTTTACAATTTCCCTACGTGACTAGATGTGATGCTATATCTTCTCCACTGACATGCATCATCAACATGGGTGTATAAACACACGAAAAGTGACCTTTCATTTGAGACATAAGACGGTATAGTTAAGTCAATTCAATTGTCAATATTTTGTAAAAAAAAGTGAGGCCAATATATAAAGCAACAATTTATGTTATATGTTATAAATTAAATGGAACCAAGAGTACATAAGGGACAGAGAGGGAGTCTCCTGGTATCGGTCTTGGGATATGTGAATTTCAAAAAAGTTATTTTTAGTAACACGTGCGGACGCACTCGAAAACAGGTTCAACTCTCGGCGCGGGGAAAAATTAAAAAGTCTACATTTTCGAACAGCACAACACTGAGCTAAAAGCGAAGAACTCACACCGCGCTGCGTACGTTCGTCCATCGACAGGTTTTCCCCGCGCCGAAAGTTGAACCTGTTTCCAAGTGCGTCCGCATATTTTACTATGTACTCTTGGATATATATATTATTTATTTAAAAGTTTGCCTCTTGCAGTTAAAAACTGAATTGCATGCAACTTTACAAGATGCTTCAATGCTTGTATAATTTAACCGAAGTAGGAATAAAAGTATTTAGAAACATGTTTGTCTTAGTTCTGAAAGGTTCAAAAGCGCGTGACTTTCTTAGGATGTAACATTCGACGTGTCTACTTGGCAGAAGTTGGGCCAAGTTGTGGTCGGGATTTGAAGCTGTCTCTGTGAATAGCTTAAGGTACGCATTATCTCGTCTAGAACTAAGTTTGCTTAAATTACTGGTTTCCAGGCTGCTCCCATAATTCTGTCCTGGAAATATGATTGATAGGCTGAGCGCCAACATTATGTTCATGATATCATACACGTAGGTTGAAGCAGTATAGGATAAGTACTGGATTACTCACCTTACTAACACCAGTCCGTGTTTGAGAGGTTTGATTTTGTCCACCAGCTGTAAAGTGCGCAAATTAAGCATAAGTACATATCTCCGCTAACATTCTCTTCATTTACCATCACTCACCCTCATTTGCTCTAATTATATATACGTTACCCTGTATATGAAGAGCTCCTTCCAGAATATGCGGCGGCCATGTTCGTGTCCCACTTTTGTACACCAACATGGCGGCCAAAAATGCAAAGTTGTTAACAAAGCCAAATTTCCAATGTAACTTATCTAGTTTTGCTATAGATCCAATTTAAACTCACTTTTAATGATTTATCCAGCCAAAATATTATAATTGGGACTCATATTTGGTGATTTTCGTAACTCACCGATGGCCTAGCAGGATACGCGAAAGTTTGTGGCGAAGAAATTTAAACATCAATAACTCTGAATCAAAACACCCCATCATCCCAAAAGTTTGCAGGAGGACTTAACCAATAGAACCCTAAAACATATAAAAGGCACAACCATAGAAGACCCGTATATTCTATATTATTTCGATTTCGTGTGCAGAACGATATGCGCGTGGGAAATGGGCTGTGAAAAATAAATTCGCCCTTCCAGGACATAGTCTGTTGTACCAGTTAACCTTCTCAGCCCCAAGATAATTATCAACATCTATCTTCTCCTAACAATGCCAATACAAAAGACAGTAGTTTGGTACTGAGAATAAAGAAACTGATGATAAACAGCTAATTTTTGAAGATGAATTGACAAATTCTCCCAACATGTTTATAAGACATGTATAGAGACTAGTAAGGAGAATTTAGCAATATGTCATCTGACATGTTTGGGGCTGAAAGGGTTAACAAACATGTAATTCTAGTACCTCTTTTCCAATCAATTTCCCCCCAGTCATTGCCACCGCAAATGTGGCCACCTCGTGCTCTGTAAGATTCTCAGAGAAACTCTGCGGGGCAGGAGCTGGCGTGCAGTTACGAGTCTCTATCATCAGGTTCTTCAGCGACACGGGAACGTGCTCGTAGTTTGAAGGCTGAGGACAGACATATTGAAATAAAACTAAATATAATTCCCAAATAGGAAATATTGAAACTGCCAGTCTTAAATCATGCTGAAATTGGTTTCATCATGCAGAGTTCACAACAGAAACACGGTCATAAAGTAAATTCAATTACATGAAAAAAAGCAGTATGAGTTACCTAACCGTAGTTTCTAACGTAAAAGCATTTGTCTTTCTGCAGACAGCTAAACTGATACGTAACATAGTAGTAACTGAAATTATAAATCAATTCTATACTTTCCACAGCACCATTGTGTATAAAATGTACTCTAATTTTTCGTACAACCCATATAGGTTCTTTCGGTTTGTGGCATTGACTATTGCATAGTGTCAACATTTTGGACAGAATAGCTCTATACAGCACACACCTTGTAGCTCTATACAGCACATTACCTTGGTTGTCAAAACATTTACGTTGACTTCAGGCCCAGTTGCTTTCAAATCGCAATATCCCGCATTGATGAACCGTAAATTGGCATAATTGGCTGGTGGGACTTCCACGGGGCTTTGACTTCGCTAATTGCATAAACAGAACAAAGTGATTAGAACGAAGGGAGGACAGGTATTAACAGGTATATGTCCTTTACCGTCCATCAAAAAGCCAACTATTACCACGACTGTCTTTAAAACCAAGCTTTAAAGGGATCCTCTAGTGAAATAATATTTTTTCACAGGTGAAAGGTATATACTTCAAGAGTCTGAAAACCGACTTCTTTTGATTTCAAACAGTAAGGGCTTTGTGCAGCAAGTCGTCAAAATCACTCTTTTTCAATTTGAAGGCTGCCATTTTGTGTGCAGTTGCTAAGCTGTGACGACAGTAGAACCAACCTCCCGCCATTTTGTCAGTTTGGAAATCCTCGCTGCACAAAGCCCTTACTGTCTTAAATACAAAAAAGTCGGTTTTCAGACTCTCGAAGTATATCCCTTTGACCTGTGAAAAAATATGTTTTCACTACAGAATCCCTTTAAAACCATATGTCGGAAAAATCCCAGACGATCGGGGATTGCGTTGTCCCTCACCGTCCCGTACGTTCCCGATATTGGATAGAAGCGTCGGAATTATCCCGACCATCGCAGAAATCTGGGACGTGTCGGCAAAATAGAAACGGTCTCTATTTTCCCGATTTGTCCCCGACTATCGGGAACGTCTGGAATCGTCGGGAAACCACATAATCCCCGATCGTCTGGGATATTCCCGACATATGAAAACCAGGCTTTAGGGTCAAACATTGACAAACTTTCATATTTTATAATAATGAATCCATAGCTCTTTTCCGAATAATATATTTTTTGGTTGCAAAATCTTGGGTATTAAAAGCCAACTTCTCAGGACAGACCTGGAACCAGTTGTCGCCCTAAAAGATAAATTCTTAGGACATACATATCATGGGACATTGAGAATAAATAGATAAAATTTCATTGCCACTGTATTTTATTGTTGTAATTATCCATTGCATTGTATTGTATTGCCTCATTTCATTTCATATCGTATTATAGTACAGTATTTATTACTCAAGTATAAATATTACACCCAGTTTACAGTTTTCGTGAGGGCAATGTAATTCTGATTCCTACCTGGATGGCAATTTGTAAGAATGCAGCCATCACAAACGATAAGGACGCAAACACCATCCCAGTGCACATCCGCTGCAACGGTCTGGAAAAGAATGAGCACGCTACTGATGAGAGTACTGCATGAAATGTATGAACCAGTCGAGAGGAAGCTATTATCAAGGGGTAACCTCAGGGGGTACCTTCAGGGGGTACCCTCAGGGGGTACCGGGTACCCTCAGGTGGTACCTTTAGGGGGTACCGTCGATTCAGGAAGTACCTTCCGGAGGTACCTTCAGGGGGTACCTTCAGGGGGTACCCTCAGGGGGTACCTTCAGGGGGAAGGGTCCCTCACGCTAGATCTTGGTTACATTCTTACCAACAGTTCAACGTTATGGTTATGCAAGGAGTAGATAGCACTATCCAGTTGATAAGAAGCCAGATTTATTTCCCACATGTATACAATAATTATGTCATGTACACACTGCAAAGTCACGAAGTGCACTGATCTGTACACATACAATGAAAATAAGAGAGTGAGCTGGGTAGTCGGAGTCAACTGAGAAACAACAACTCTGAAAGAGAGTTCCCCTACACCCCAATGAACTAACGAAAAACTGAATAAAATATTGCGAAAGGTGGGTAAATTAATTACAACTGCCAGTGTAAATCAAGAAGAGATAAATCTATGTGACAGTGCTGCTCAAAGTGACCTGAAGAAACAGGTTAAAAGTCATGTGTTCAACTCTTTCCATGTCCCTCACCTTTCAAGAAGTTTGCACTTCCTAAGCAATGGATAAACAACACTTTCAAATATCGGAATCAGGAGGAGAATAAATACTGGATTAAGTGCCTACAGAAGCAAAAAGAACATTAGATACATGGAATACCACCACATGGTCAGATTAACGGGCTGTTCATTCATTTTGTAAGAGAAAAGGACAAAAGGAATATAAGGCTGGGTACCACTATACCACTGTACACACTTCTATGGACAATCTTTTATAAGAACGCTAAATTGGTGTTCCCCAGTATGGCCCACTATAGGGAGTACCCCACGGGGGCCTCAATATCCCCTCTCTATAAAAACAGGTAAATTATTCTACATGCCTGGCTATTTATTAGAACAACTACAGTAAATTCCATTATGTTAATTAGCATGTTCAAGCAATCTAAAATATGTCCTACCTGCACCTGGTCAGGTTTTAACGTCCCAATAAATCCCTACAAAGAAAAGGGAAACGTGTAAATTAACATTGTTCAACGAACATAAATTATCCAACAACAAACAAACTAAGATATCGATTTGATACAACTCACAATATCTCCATCCATTTCCTCTGCTTGCAGAGTCCATCTTGAACCCTACGAAAATCAAAATAATGGTAAGAAAGAACCTCGGGGGTAAACATCTGGCACTTTAGACCAACCCGCTACACTGAAACACCAACAACATGGCTACATTGATTCGACATGACAAAATGGTTAGGAGAATGACCATATTATTGTATCATATTTGTACATCTATTGACAATACTCTTAAATTAACCAGCTAGCAGTAACCACAGTTAGCGAAGAGCTGCTGAGTATGGAATAAAGTTTGGTTCTGTAGTATCCAAAATGAAGACAATTACTGACTTAGCCGAAAACGAAGAACCCAGTTGAAAACGAAGACCCCAGTCAAAAATTAAAAACCTACTGAATCAAAAACGAAGACCCAAGTCGAAAGCAAAGAAACCCTTTATCATTTTTTCAGTTTATAAATCAATGCAAGGTACTTGAGGTTCATGAGGTTTCGAATGGGCATGTGCATTAATATTACATGTATGCTATCACCCGCTAGAAACGCCAAGAGGCCGGCTATAAATATACTAAATCAATATAGTTTTCAGTGTACATGTACATGTAGTCTTCAAGAAACAAACCTGTTGATCGAAGAGTGTCCAGAAAACAGGAAGCGGTAGAAACATGAACAACACTTTGAACAGTGCCTTGATTTCTTCCACCATCTTGGGCTGCATGATCACAACAACAACAACAACAACAACAATTTTATTTTTTGTATCTCCAATTCACGCTACATTACAGTTTTCTAGATTGATGTAAAAATGGATACTGGTAATCTAAAGGTAGCGAACTAATCACGTCAGATTGCCACTAGGTTAAAATTACAATGATATTGGTCGCACAAAGGGAATGATTTAAAGAGATACATGAGAGATTCACAGAGATACATGGCTTGTACAGTAAGAGAATCATAGCTATAACAACTATTATTATAATAAATCAACACGAGGTATATCACAAATGTTGCAATTTGACTGGTTCCTCAACTCACCTAATAATATCATTATACCTGTTGTTGCAAAAAATCCAAGATGGCGGTATCTCGATTTGTCGAGATGACAGAAGAAAAATATTGAAAATCTAGCAGAAATTGCAGTTCCATCCAAGAAAACCAGGTATAAAATCATATTCATAAAACCTTCTGTTGATTCATTATAAAACAGTTATATTCGATTTGGAGCAGTTGGTCCACTCAGTGAATTGCCTCGTGGACTAACCGCCGAATGGCTAACAGCTCATAGAAAATGCCGCCTCATCGAATAACTGTTAAATATTATATGGTCTTAAAATTATAATATCTTACAAGATTAAGTTGAACATCTTTAACATATTTTAGATTTCTTTGAGATGGTTATTTGGACTCCTATTATTCAGGGGGGGGGGGGGGGGGGGTAAATAGGGGTATGCAAAAACCCT
>JANUFV010022121.1:0-11816 GCA_024757865.1 Epizoanthus scotinus
AATTAATTATGAATCTATATATTAAAAATCAATACTACCTTTGAAATAATCTAAAAATATGTCTACCATACTTGCTTGAAATTAGCACTAGTTTGCTAGTACATTCACTAGTACAAATTATGGCAGACTAGTAAAGTTATCCATTTAACTAGTACTAGTTACTCATCTCCTAACAATTATCGATTGTAAACACTTTGCTAGTCATGCTGTCTAGTAAGCATTTTTTCTAAATTCTATACCTGCTGTATGTTAAAGTACATTGCTTCAAGGTCAAGATTATAAAAGACATTTGAGGAGCTGGCTACAGTGTTCCACATTGTTAGCTTCTGTGTACAGAGCACATTTTTAAAGTGGCACAATCAAGGCATTTTAGTGGCATATTACAGCAGAGGTTCCAACCCCTGGAATTGAAAATTAGGGAGATTTTCTGACCACCAAAGGTACGTCGTATCTAGAGGGGTCCGGGGGCATTCCCCTGAAATTTTTAAAAAATTCAAGTCCTCTGAAATTACATTTTCTGCATTTTGAGAGCAAGATGGCGTGATCGCTGCTATGATGTGATGGAAAAATGCATTTCTGAACAGGCGGAAATTTGACTGCTATAGGTGGGTAATTGAACACCAATGGCCTGAGCTTCTAGTGGGGTCTGGGGGCATATGTGCATTTCTCAGCCAGTAAAATCGTCACTCCAGCCGGTTATTTTTGCCGGCTACCGGCTTCAATCTACATCCCTGTTGATATTATTAACAGTAATGTACTTGAGAAATCTGCAATTTTTTTTGCACAGCTATGAAAAGTGGTCCTTTAAACCAATCTCTGGGATAGGTGCTTCATATTCAAATGCTATTCTACAGTTGTGTTCAACTCAAATAACATTATATTCAACTGAAACTATGTCATGCAAAGGCGTGAACATTGGCAGGCGTTGGTTTCAAAGGTCATACTATTGCAATGTTGAAAAAAGTTAATAAATCATCTATAAATTATAAAAATTATGGAAACACTTTTTCAGATTTATTCATTCAAAATGTTGTATTTTAAAGTAGCTATTTAATCCAACTGAATTAAATCTTATGTCTGAAACCAAGCAAAATACAGACAAAGCTACACAACTGGGAACAAATGTGTCAGACTCATACCAGACAGTTCTACAGTGGAGTTAGCTCTAGTTTCAATTCAATGCTTAAAATGGGTCCAAAATATTATAAAATCACTCACACTGTATCATTCATTAATGCTTTGAAAGTAAAAATGTCTTGTATTCATAAAAAGATGAAACTGCAGACAACGAAATCATTACTTTATTATCCCTATGTTTAATGTTATGAGTAAAATATTTAAATATTATTCTTACCGGTATCCATCATTCTATGTTCTTTCCTGAACTGGATTTTGGACATTTCACATTATTTTGCAATACAGTTATAAATTTTACCAGCTCATATATTCATTTGTGAAACCAATAGCCTTTATACTACAACTTAATACACTCAAATAATGTATCGTGGACTTTCCGACATTGAAATTCTAATTAAGACAAAATAATAAAAGTGAAACTCTTGAATGACTCATCATTTTCGTCAACTTTGTTATTATAAACTACGAAATACAATGTACTCTTTTAAGAACATTTTATATATGCTCAAGCACAGATAACGAAAACCACAGCATCGAACTTGAAAAATATGAAATTGTCGCGAATTTTGAAGTCACGTCAGATCACAAACAGTTTTAAAATTTCGGCGGAAGCAGAAACTATTAGAAATCTCAGATTGAGGAGTAAAGTTCACAAAACTATACATTTTCTCCACCAATGCTGGCTTGTGTATCACAGATCACAATATATATAATATATATAATATATATAATCTGCATTGACGTGACATTTTGCAAATTCCTTCCACAATCTTTGCATTTACTCGTAGTAACGAGCGCTTGGTTTGTAACTGTAAGTCTCTTTCCAGTAATGAAAGGAACTGTGAGTTTCACAACTTACCGTCTCATTTTCCTCTATTTCCAGCTTGAAGGTTTGTTGCTGTAGGGTCTTGAACGTTATAATCATATTGCTAGATAATCTGTGAAATAAAATATCTAGGGATACAGGCAATATGCTTCTCAAAGGAAGTGAATTAATGATCAAGTCTTCACTATCAGTAACACATTGATCTCAAGTCAACGTGCGCCATTTGCATTCCACTGTAAGCGAGGTTCACGATGACGTAATAGGTCCCCAACGCGCATGTGCGAACCTCGTTCTCGAGCAAACTCGTCCCAGGATCTTTTTTTCCCTGGGCTTTCCCACCGAGATGGAGAACCTGGCACTAGGAGGCATGACACCGCTGACAAACATTCAGTTCTTCCGGTTGCGATGCGTGGAATTTCTAGCAAACCAAAATATATTGATCGGCTTGTAAGACTTGTAAGAGTTTCTATGGAAACTCTATGCCACAAGCTAGTCGACTCGCTTTAGTTTAATAATTTTATCTGGCACGAGAGGCGAGTCGACTTGTCATCGCATCTTAGCGCGAATCAGTTCGTGGGTCTAAACCTTTCGTGTCGCGAGGATTGCGGCGCGGCGCGCGAAGTTGAGTATACGTAGTTTGCAGCTGTGTTTCGCTTAGTCGGACTAAAGTTTTCGCGTTACTGTTCCTCCGTCTTTGAAAGAAAATATTTGTATTCAATGTAACACGATGGAAAACGCAGCCTTGCGAAGGCGCTTGTTTCCAGGGTCAGTAACTGACGAAAACCTGCCTTAATTTTGAATTTCTCCTGGGACATGTTTTCACACAAAAAGTTTAAACGGAGATATGTTGCCGAAAAACCGTTCTGAACACAACAATACTCTAAGGAGAGGGGGGGAGGGGTGTGTGAAAGGGGTCTCGGATCCGACTATCTGTTACAGTTTCAGTGCGAAATCTGCCAATCTGCAACACGACGATCCGCCAAAAGTATGGCTAAATCCGAATCATTTACAGCAACCGCTAAAATTATCGCTGGAATCCATAATCCGAACGCAAGTTTTGGCCAAATCCGCCGATCCGCAAACCCCCTCACCCCTCACACCCCTCTAGCACATACCGGTACATACCGGGGGTCAAGAGACCGGACCGGAAACTGAATGAATGCAAACGAATTTTAGAAAGTCTAAACTTTCTAGCTTGGTACTTTTCTTAGTATTTTTTTTTATCGCCAATGAAAGGGCACGCGTTAATTGCAACTTTGTTTCTTGTCGCCGTCTCTTTTTATAATAATAATAATAATAATAATAATAATAATAATAATTTATATCATTTTGATACAACAACTGAGTGTTGGGCAAAAAAGAGGAAATTTCAATTATACAGGAGACAAATTATACTTGGTATGTAAAAAGATGGCGAGAGGATTACAGACAAGACAGCAGGGAACCATCCTTGTCTGGCACACAGTGGTGCACAAGGAGCCCATCGCTAACATTTCATGACAAATAATAAGTAAGCTAAATAAAATAGTTTAGAATATACTGGAATAACCGAATACAATTGAAAAAAATGAAGAAGAAATGGTGTAAAGTACCCGAGAACTAGATAAGAAAACACGAGATAATTTCCGTTCGATTGTTCTTGGTCCTCCCCCCTAGGTCCCCCCCTAGCTAATAGCTCGCTTCGCTTTAGTCACGACAGAGCACTAGTTGCCTGCAGCAAGACTGGGAACCAGTTTTTCGTTGCCGCATAACTCCTCGAGTTTTCTACCATTTTTTCAGATTTCATCATTTTATTCAGTTATTTTCGTTTGAAGCAGATAACTATTTAAAAACTGTTTCTTTATTAAGTGTATTTATCATTTGCCACCGAATATTCCGGTGGGCTCCCTGAGAGTGATGAGGAAAACGAACTAGCAGTAAAGGCTCCTTTCCCTCGCGAGATACCGCCATGCCCATTACCATGACAAGCATCCAAGAGTACGCTGTCAATCTGGTAATTCTACGAGTTAATTGATATCTTTTAAAAAAGCTTCATTTATTAGTCACATTTTCATAAAATGAAAATAACTTTGACTACGCAATTCACTTTATATAAACTTTTATCATGTTTCGAATGTCAATCAAATTAATCTTGATGTTAGCACTATGTAAGTGTCCAGAATGGAAAGAGCAGGTCGAAGTAGATAAGTAGCAAAATTGTGAGGTTTTTATATTAAAAAATGGACGTTTCCAACGTTTCCAAAACATACCTTTTACTTTTTATTAGACGTGCAACTTTGCCCCAAACTCGAATGCTACTTATACGTACTTCGACCTGCTGTTTCAATTTTTGGTATTTTAACGTGATAAGGGACGGACCATTAGATATTTTAGGGGGGAGGGGGTGCCGAATTCCCCCCAAAAAATCGAGCAAGCCTTTAACCATTAAAAACAATCGTGCAAGTAAAATGCCCCCCAAAAAATATTGGACGAGCTACGAAAAAAAAATCGAGCACAAACGCTAGCCCAGAAAAAAAAATCGTGCAAGATGAAAAAGCTGCACCACCCCCCCCCCCTAAAATATCTAATGGTCCGTCCCTAACATGAAGATTTCGATTAACATTCAAAATGTGACAAAGGTACGGTGGTTAAAGACATTATTTATTTTTATATCTCTATATTCTATACTAGAAGTAATCTCAGATTATTGAGTGCGTTTGACATAATGGCTCAAAAGTGAAAGACGCCTTCGAAAATCTACACATACATGTTTTAAAAATTGAGTGAATTGTTCATTGACCAGTGTTTTGTTCAGGTAAGTTCCGTCAAATTTCTTAATTCCTTTTTCAAACGGTAATGTTGTTTCAAGGTACTTTAGAAAATGTTTGTCAAGGCCTCGGGAGCTTGTGTTGCACAGCTATAGAGGAGGTACAAAATTAAACTAAGCCAAATTCAATTTCCTAGTCCAATTGTACACCTACAAACAAATGCTGGCTTCTGATTGGTTGTTCGGCCGTGTATATTATTCCTAATAGCACATTATCCGGGAACTTTGCTCGACGACAAAAATACCTTACGATCACCAAACGAATTGCGTTTTTTATAGGTGTGTTATTAACAGGAAGCACCACCATTTTTCTCAAAGAATTAATGAAAAGTACAACTCATATTTGATGAAAGTAACAAATACCACTCGTGCTTCGCACTCGTGGCATAACTGACACTTTCATCAAATACTCGTGGTACTACTGACACTTTCATCAAATACTCGTGGTATTTTTCATTAATTATTCTCGAACGGTGGTGTTTCCTATAAAAATCCTAGTCCATTTTTTGTCCTAGGAAAAAGTTTGAAAAACTATATTCTTATTCTGGTTTTTGAGATATTTTCCTAGTCCCAGTGCCAATTTTGTTTTTATCCAAGTGAAAATTAGGCAAATCTCATCTGTTTTTCATTTCACCCCTTCAGGATCCCCAAAACTATTTGAGAAAATAAATAGATCTTTCGTTTAGCCCAGAAACTACTAGAGTACCGTCGTATAACATGACTACTCCATATGCTCTTGATATGGGCTCAACTACGTTCCCTACAAATCTACCGTCTAAACTAAACACCTGGACGCAGTTTCTGCCATAAGTACTGCAGTTACAGACAACTAGTCGACCGTGACTGTCAACGCACATCCCACGTGGGCTCCTCAGCTCCCCGTCCCCAGTGCCCTCGCTGCCAAACGTTTTCAGAGACTTGCCATTCCTGTCAAACACGCTTATAGAATGCTGCCCAGAATTTGACACAAAGAACAAATCATTGTAGAAGACACAGTGATGTGCAAGATGACTAAGTCCAAATTTAAATATAAATTTTCCAGTCTTATCGAATACTTGAATCCGACTATTTCCTCGGTCAGTAACAATAACCCGTCCATTATTGTCAATACTCACGCCACTTGGAAAGTTAAATTGGCCGTTAGCAGTCCCTCTATGACCAAAATGTCTCAGAAATGCTCCCGTCTGTGCACTGAACACCTGAATGCGGTGGTTGCCCTGGTCTGTGACTAGCAATTCCCCATCCGCATTGTATGCTACTCCACAAGGGTTCTTCATTTCTCCCTTGCCACCGCCCTGTTGACCAATCTCACGGAGGTAAACGCCACCCTTACTATAGAGATGCACATGACTATTTTCATAGTCTAAGACAGCGATTTGTCCATCTTTACTCACCGCTAATCCAGCAGCTACTATGTCTTTCCCTTTTGCTGTTTTTGTCAGCTCTATTGTAGCAGTTCGCACAAGTTCACGCGCTTTCACTTCAAATGCGTATGGACTGTTCTTAATGTGTTCATTGTCAAGTTTTGCCACTACTGTATATGTCCCAGGATATTTTGGAACGAAAGTCACATGACTTTCGCCAGTTTCATCATTACTTGTTTCCACATCAGTGATATTGTATTGAGGCTCGATAGAGAAGTCAATTTGTGTTTCATCATCATAACATATGATACCAAATGGGTCTGTCTTGATAACCTTTAAAGTCACTGCTTCATTCGCTGTAAGAGTTCCTACTTTATCAGCTACTAAAGATGAAAAGGAGGCAGTGACTTTTCCTGTCGATAATTTTCCCAGCTTTGGCGGTAGAGTTTCTTGGTTGGGTAGAAATTCTACGAATGATATTCCAGCTTTAACATTGTTTCCATCGTTGTCTTCTCTGCGCAGTTTCTCGAGACGAAGATGCAAGGAGTTGCTTATCTGTAAAATCTCTGCCGCCATTGCTCCATTTTCCATGGTTCTGGCGTATTTAATAGCTTCTTGTAGAATGTTTAACCGAGTTGTGCCCTTTGTTTTTGTTTCAGACAGCTTTTGTTGTCGCATTTGCTGAACCGTTTCAAGCTTGGCCACTGTGTTGCGCGCAGTTTCGTCGATGTTTCTCTTCAACTTCTCTGCAGTTTCATAGATCGCTTTTCTCGCCGAATCAACATTGGATTCCAATTCCGTACACATCTGATCCGCGTCACAAATGATCGTTTTGTACTCAAAGACTTTACCTTCAGCTCGTTCTATACTAAGTCCTATCAACTTTCTTTGCTGTTCGGCAGCCTTTCCTAAAGGCTCGGTCTTGTGTCCGTGATGATATGTTGACAAGCAAACTTGGCAAATAGGTTTCGCACATTCTGTACAGAAGTGCCTTATAGCCTCTTTCCCGTGGCACTGGTGTCGGCAAAGATGTTGTCGTTGTGAATCAAATTCTTGAGAAATAACTTTGCAATTGTTGTTACTTTCATGGTGTGCATTGAAGCAGTCATTGCACAAGAGGTTTGCACACTGGAAGCAGTAAGAGCTCTCAACTGTTCGCTGTTGGCAGTTCCTACATTGAATTTGAGAGCGATCTCTAGAGAGCATTACATCCCTTGCTTCTAGCTTTCTACTGTGGTACGAACTGGTTGGTAAAGTATTGAATCTTCCATCTTCAGGAAACATAATTTCTTCGCCACATGTGGGGCATTCAGGTTGCAAATCGTTTTCATGTTTGTTGTACGCCAGATTATTGAGACAATCGCAACAAAACGTGTGCAAACATGGAAGAGTTTTTGGGACCTCGAGAAGTGCACAACAGAATGAACACTGGACTTCTTGTAGGAGGTTTTCCCGGTTACTGTAGCTGGCCATTGATTAGAATTGTGACTTGGCTTGGAACTGGAGCAGATACCATGTGGTTGGGTGTTTCACAAGGGCAACTAAGAAATGAAACTACACCAACGACTTCAACGGTGCCATTGCTAGCACTATGAGGATTTCAACTGCTTAATAAGGAGCCAGACAGTAACCAAATGGATGCTTGAGACAACAGCTTCCTTAGCGAGGACGCGAAACCCCTTCGTGAAACGGTAAATTTCCGTGTTTAATTCTAAAACAACCCGTTCAGGCATAAAATACGTGATTGTCATGTGATGCTATAATAAGTGGCTTTCACGCCATTGGAATAAATTTTACATTTCAGTGCTTATTTAAAGAAAATTTCACAGATTCAACTCAGCTTCTAATTTTAAAAACCATTGTGTGAACTACTAAGACTGAACGTCTGAAAAGCTCCAATACAGTATAAAAACGATAAACTCTGATTTTAGTAATAACATTTCTAACACAATATTTTCGTTCTTCGATTCATGTTAGAATACAATTACAATATAATGTATAAAATTATTAACGGTTTGTTGATTTTCCGGTATCCAAATCCAGCAGGCGTTCTTGCAGAGATATTTGACTGTTGAAGATTTAATTTGTTTCAAGAGAAAGTGATTCAATTGTGTACTTTGATTATGGCAATGTTTTGTTTTATATTTTTTCTTGAGAAGATATAGTCGAACCTCTATTAAAATAGAGGGTGGCCTCTTAATAGAGGGACACCAACAAGGAGCCTTGGGTGTGGTCAATCCTTTGTTTATTTGTTTTTTAAAATGTCATCAATAACAATGTTTATGAAATGTAAATCATATAAAAGTACTAATATACTCTTGTTTCATAACTGTTTCACCAAAATTCTATAATTCTCCATTTGGTCATTTATATATGTGCTGGTGAGTTTTTCTAAAATAGGGAGCTTAAGCAGCCAGGACGGCGACGACGACGGCATAGAACAAAGGGCTTAATTATACAGAATACAATGAACTGCACGTTGGCATGCAGCAACTTGACCAGCTGTTCACGGTCGTCCTATAAGAAACAGAACGTGAAAATCACAAATTTTGCGTCTTGTAGACGGCAACATGAGCGTGGAAATATAAAACATCCTGTTGTTAGTCTACTTTTTAAACTAGCGTTTCTACTTTCCATAATTCGCCCTCCTTCACTCAAGGAACAATAAAAATGAATGAATGATACACAAAAGAAAAGAGAAAACGAGAAAATAGAATTTCAACAGCCGTCGTCGTAGACGTTGCTGTCCTGGTTGCTTAAGCTCTCTATTAACTCACCAGCACATATATAAATGACCAAATGGAGAATTATAGAATTTTGGTGAAACATTTATGAAACAAGAGTATATTAGTATTTATATGACAAGTCTTGTTAAAACAATAATATACAAAATATATGTGGACTTCGTTTCATTTCTAGGTGATATCTTTTTTCATTCATCTATTGCTCTATATATAACTAGGAACAATATGATCATATTATAATCTCATAAAAAGGAGATGTGAAATTAGACTATAAGATTCAAAATACCAATATCTTTTCAAACACTGTAGGAAGTCTCAGATGCAACAGGAAACTAACATTAAAGTACGATTTCCCCTAATTTCCATCTCCCTATTTCTTACGAATTGTAATGAATTGTATTATATACTCATTACGTATGAAAAAGAATAAAAATCGAAGAACGAATACTCCTGATACACTATATAATGTTTATTGCCGGTTTAAAAAAATCATTTTATTGCTTTAAATTAATTGTTGAAGGAAGTGACCTACTTTCCCGGAAATGATGAGACAATATTGTTGCTATGAAACGAAAAACAGCTGCGAATTGATAGACTGACGACCTGCTAGGATTCTCGTCACATTTGCCCTGCGCCGTTTTCAAAACATACATCCCTGCGCGAATTATATTCATCTCTGAATAGAAGCTGGTTACATAAAGGCGGAGTGGAGTCAGGTAAAACAAGTTAGATTAAGATCTGTGTTTGATTAGTTGACGAATACAGCTTTTTTGACGACTACACTGGGTTAAACATTAACTTAAATCGCCGAAAAATGAGCCACACATCGGAGCTAATCAAGCCAGCGAATTTCCGACAACAACACTTGAACGCTTTTCAGAAAAGCCTTCGAAATTGCAATGGAACAGACCAAGAGAAAAAACATTTCGGGAAGGAAAGGAGTCATACTCGTACGTCGACATATACGGGAAATTATGACAAACGAGCATATGCAACTTCGCCAGAAATACATCGACTCGAGCATGCGGAAAAAGATTTTTTTCAGGCCCAATATATACAAACGATAATGAATGATGTTTTGGAGAGCAATCTCGTTCATCAAGTCTACATGGCTGATGTTTGCAGAGAGTTATGCCTAAAGTTGTCAGAAGAAATTAAACTCCGTGTTAAAGAACTCCATATGAACCGATATCGGCTTATTTGTAACGTGAGTATTGGCGCCGACAAAGGACAAGGTTTTCTGATGGCCAGTCGATTTCTTTGGAACGAGTCTTGCGACAACTTCGCGACTTCAACATACAAGAATCATTCTCTTTTCGCAGTAGCGACAGTGTTTGGAATACTGAAAGAATAACTGACTGACTGATTCGAGATATCCAGCCGTGAGAAATTGTGGAAGGTGTCGCTAGAGTTAAATATTTAATGCCAAAGCCTAGTTACTAACGTGATATATAAAAAAAAATCTTAAGGAGTTTTAGAAATGTTGATGCATCTTGAAGGTAATTTCAAAATGGAAGTTTTGTGTATATAAAAGGTGTTCTTGGACTTTGTTTGGCATGGATTAGCAATATGCAGGCTTTATAAAGTAAATACTGAAGATAGGGGATTTGTTACGCAGTGTGGATTTTGAGTTTTTTCCAATCGTAATATTTGACTACATATTTATCACTTGGGTAATCTACTGAAGAGCGCAACAAACAGAGAAACGACAGCGAAATTATCCGCCATGAAAAGAATACTAAAAATCCCACGACCTGCAAATCATTCCAATATGAAAATTTGAAAATTGATCTATTGTCCAAAATCCGCAATTTAAAATGTATATTCAAAATAACCCTTTAAATCCCACAGTGATGTATTACAACAGGAAGAAACTATTTATACGTATATCAATACACTTTTGTTCTTAATTTACTTATAGCTTTACATTATTCAAAAGAGAAATATTCAGAGACTATCACTTTGAACGTAATGACTGATGTAGTTCTTGATGCACTTGAGGGCCGAACGAATGCCGAGAAACTCAAAGTAACTGATACTCTGTGAAAACAAACTGCAAATTTGAAAATATCTGTACATGATTACGAATACCATTTCTGCTCGGTTGTAGTGGAGTTTTAAATAAAAAACAAACAGGTACCAGAACCGACAGCTGCTAATAAATATTCAAACACATAACTGACTGATACGAATTGTTAAATTTGTGAAAATATGGTAATTCTCATTCGCCTCGAATACGTTTCGAGATTACGGGAGTCTAAATATTATGAGATTACGGAATTAAGGTAGAATATGGCTGAATAAGTGCATGTGATCAGTTATAAAGATTGGGACAAAGTTATCATTGCAACACAATTCAAGTCAATTTATCAAGTCGTCAGATCAACTGACAGCTAACTTGCTGGGAGCTACAATTTACCCAAAAATATTTTGTGTATTCCTCCTGTGTTCGCTGCATGTTGCAAATTCGAAATATCAGATAACCTGTTTTACACATTATAGAAAAATGTTTCTTATAATTTGTTCTAAACGGGAGTTGCCATGAGGCTCAAACTTTACAATATGTAGGATGAAAGGATGTAGGATATTCGCCAATGCCGAGTCAAACTCAGTGTCAATGTTATGAATTTAAAATGTGTGCCTTCAGCTTTTTACAGTGTAAAACTTTTATCTGTTGGAAAATAAGGTTTCTAAACTGAGTTATAATTTTAAAAACTTCTGAAAAGTATGAGTTTAGGGACCATACAAAATTTATTTTTGTACGGGGCCGGAGCAGAAGGGGACGGGGCAGAAGGGGACGGGGCAGACACTTTATTTTGGAAGCAAGGAAGCAGGGCGCAATTATTTTTGAAGTTTTTAGATTTGAATGTGGCGGGGCACATACTTTTTTTAGTACAAAGGATATAAATCTATATGGTGTGGTGGAACCATACTCCCCC
>JANUFV010022232.1:0-32346 GCA_024757865.1 Epizoanthus scotinus
TCTATCTATCTATCTATCTATCTATCTATCTATCTATCTATCTATCTATTTATCTATCTATCTATCTATCTATCTATATGTGCTGGTGTCTGTCTGTCTGTCTGTCTGTCTCTATCTATCTATCTATCTATATATATGTGCCGGTGTCTGTCTGTCTTTTCTTTTAGTGCCACCCTTCGTCTGAATATTCTTGAAATGCCTCTTGAGCAAGTCAGATGTACCACAATTTTTTATCAAAATCTATTATTCAATTATTAGTAAAATGACAAGCTACAGATGTTACTATGGGCAAATATCACGAACAGGCATTTTGCACCGAGCTTTCTCTTCTTTTGTCCTATATCAATACCCTGGCTGTCAGCCAAACTCTAAAGTCGAACTGATGTGTTGTTTCAAGCCAATTATTGCCATTCTATATATTAAATAAACTTTGTAGTCTTTTAGCAATTTTGTTAGTCAAACACACTGCTGATTTCGTGAAGCGTTTGAAATTAAAGTGAAAAATATTATTTCGTATCATTAAATATGAATCATAATGCTATTAAGCTAAGCGACCATCCGACACAATAAATGAAGCGGTGAGATTTCTGCGATAACACTGAACATAATAATGTTGTACTCTTAAAAAAATGCAAAACACTAAACATTCAAAACATACTTTTCTTGTTTGAAAACCGAATTTTTTATCACCAAGACGCAAAACTAAAGCCTTTTGTGAGTTTGTATTTTTCCTGACTTGCAGTTCATAGTTCCATAACCCAACAATTCGACTTTCAGTGGCAGGTCAATCATTGCACAGAACTATTAAAAATAATGTCACCCAACGTCGTCTTCTAAGACCTGAAAAATAGTTATCGTTTGCCAAGACTGACACTCAAGAAATGGATTGAAATTTGACAAGGAAGTGACGACGACATCTAGGAGCCTCGCAAAAAGATAAAATCGCTTTCCTTTGCAAAACAACAAATGACAAAGGCTGCCGTATTTACTTTGAAAGATTGGTGTGAACTTTGTTTTATATCGAATTTGTGGCAAAGCGAATTCACCGACCACAGATCTAGAAGGAATTAAAGAACGATAGTACTCACTAAATACTAATAGCTGGCTTCGACTAATCTGATTAATAATGATAAATAATGCTTAATCACATTCTAAGTACGCGGGCGTGTGGTCGGGATCTTTCCCGCTAAAGCTAGCGGTACGCGTCACATATCTACTGCTTTTGTTCATCAACATCAACAATTTCAGTGTTTCTGTTTTAAACCATTAAAATCGAAATTAGTTCAAATAATGTTATTTCGCAAAGTTATATAGCTTTTTTCATCTTTCTATTCTTTAAGCTTATTTCAAATTTTGGTTACTCCTCAAATTTTGTGTTCTTCAACTCATACTTGATCCTGGCTATTGCAAGTTTTTGTCGCTCAATAATTTTGTTAGCGAGGCCGAAGGCTGAGTACAAGATGAGCGTGAGATGTTTAGCTGCGTTGAGTCTTTGTGAAACTTCGTGACTCAGTGAGCTTGATACTGTACTTGAGAAGACTAACCTCTTGCACCCAGTGTAATCGATCGTGAGACCTCGTAAGAAGCAAATAACACCAAGAACTCAGTAGACAATAAATGGTCAAGTTGTAGATTTGTACAGCAGGTTAGAAGTTATCATATTCGGAAAAAATGATCCGTCTCAGTTTGACAGGGAAAAAAGCGTAAAGAGATTGTTTGATAAATCAACATGCATGGTTCAAATTCTATTCCGAAAAGCGTGATGCGAGTTATTTGGTCACAGAACTGCTAGATAACAAAGGCCAAGTAAGCAGGATATTTTTCATTTGAGCCGTATCTCTATTCTTCTTATTCCCCTTACTTCGTTTGCTAGTTTTATACAAAAAGAATCTAATGAGTATAGTACGGGTAGAGTTTAATTAATTGTATTTACAATTTTAGTTTTCTATAATTGTGCGAAATGAGGTAGAGTATTTGTGCGGATGTTGATTAATGTTTTCTTGAAAACAAAATATCTTCGGCTGTTGATATTTACAACTGCGTTTTAGTTTTGCTGATACTGAAATAATAGGGATTGGAAGAAATATAAAATACGATATGAGTGATTTGAATCAGCTTCCTTTTTCGGTTTTGTCAGAATTTGGGATTGTTCTGAGAACGCATGAACGATTAATAACGAGCTTCGTTTCGTAAAGATAAAATAAATTTCACGTCCAATGAATAACAATACGAGGCTCTAAAATTTAAATAAACTGCTATGATTACCTAGAATTTATTAGAAGGTGCTAAAGACTTATTACAAAAACACACATTACAAAACCAGAGTTTATCAGGATCACAGAACAAATCTTTTCGTATAAAAAATATTTGAATTATGCGAAACGTATGCAATACACTTGAAAGGAAATAATTGTTTTGGGTCAAGGAAACTTAAACGAACAAGTTTGAATTTGTTTGTTGTACAAGTCGAACCAGAAACTACAAGTAATTAATATAAAAAGTGACACATTAACTAAATCAAATAAACTAAAAAAATGTATATCAGAGCTTCCAGGAAAGAACGTATTGCTCGAAGCTTACCGAAATAATCAATTTTGGCTTTCTGTGGACTTGTTACAGATCAATTGACTAATACCAGTGCAGATAAATCACAGATTTACTTTCGTCTGCCTTTCCTTCTGAAAAATTGGTTTGTATATAAAATACTTGAATTTGATGTCAAATGAAACTGCATTCGGCTATGATTGGCCAGTAATAAACAATGAACAATACAACAAACCTAATCAGTCAAACTCTGTGCCAGTAATAATTGGTAGATCTCTTTCCCTAGCAATTCCCTCTCTCCTTCATGAGTTGGATCGTGTTGCGAATTAATGTTTCCTTTTAGTGAGAATAAAATGAAGAGAACAAACACAATCCAACATATTTACGAGCAGTTAATCTATTAGAAACAATCTAACATAAGTCCGTTTTCATTCAGACAAACATTACAATTGATATTATTTTTAAAATAAAAAAGGACTAGAAATTAAAGATTCAATTTGCCTTGTTTTTATCAGCTTTTCTTGAAAACCCGAATTTCATACAGAAAACTCATTGACGACAGAGAATAAATTCATCTTTACAACAAGAAATGACATTGGCTTGCTGTTTCAGTCGCTGTTCAGAAAATATGGCTGTTGTGTTATGTTCCCCTTTCATGGTCCAAAGTTTATCATGGTACAATGTTAGACTTCTTCCACGAAGAGCTCCCCGTATTCATCTTACAGCTCACTAACTACCGTAACTCTAGATAAACAGAATATACTAAATACATATATGATGTTGCTTTTCCACTCACATAGAAGCTCTGCTATGACCACTCCTGTACTTTATCAAACAATGACCTCTTATGAACTGAAGCTGAATCCACCCTTGTTAGGTGTTGTTTGATTGTTCAGGTAACAAAAGCAATACCGCCTGCATGATCTTGAGTGTAAGTTGCTAAATCAGTTGAAGTCACTTTCTCCACCTTGCTTGTAAGTTTCTAAATCAGTGGTGGTCACTACATCCATTTCCACTGCAATCATTTGTCACTCAGAAAGGACCAGCGATGCTCGATGACTTTCTGTGAAACATTTCCATTTCAACGTTGTGAGTTTAGAATTCTTACTGGAAAACATCGTTGAACTGAACAACAGTAAACACTTCTTTATACTCTGCGGGAGCACGCAACACTCATCAAGCTTTGGTCAGTCGTTTGGTCACATACACTTTGTGTGCTCATCCAAGTGTTGATATGTTATAACATCTCACTCGGTTTGCAAGACTCCTATAATACCATACTCATCCAGAGCTTCCACAAATTGCTTCCATGTTGAAGAATCGTCAAAATTTGTGTTGTTGCCGTTATGTGTTGAGAAGTTCTGGCATCTCACTCAGTTTGAAAGGTATTATACTCCTAGGGTTAATTCTGATAATAAAGATCTCTCACTTAAAAGATCCATTCCTGAGTACTGATTATAATATCTTACTTGGCACTTATATACGAGGAGACGGGACTAATCGTGCTAAAACATTCAGTCAGAAGTAACTCCCAAAATGATGGAGATGAAGTGGTGCATGGTGCAACTGTTCTGCCGGTCGGAGAACCGGGAATGGTGAAATGTTCCCAATAGATTCCTTTTAAGTTCGCAGCTCCTTTATCGCCATCGGATGCAAAATATATTATTTTCAGATACCATGCCAACGCCTCAGCTAAAATAAATCAACCGAAATCTACGGTGGTATCTAGAAATTTGTACTCTTTGATAATGATTCTCATATTTGATAATCAAATCAGCCCTCAATCAAGCAATCAGACCGAAATCAAGGCATCAAATCTACTTTTTATTGTTTATGACTTGTTATTGACTGGCCACAACTGCACAGATCTGATTAGTATAGCCGTGATCTTACACAGTCGAGTCTTGGGCGGTAAAGATTTTGACTGTTGTCGCGAATACTTGCTCTATGATCGAGATAACGATAGCAGTTCGTAAAGGCACGAGGAATTATTGATTAATTAAATACCACGAATCGGCTTACGACTGTAACACGAACACACTCGGTGGCAAGCGATCGTTATCTCACTTGTCTGCGCACTTGCAAATTTCGATGACCTGCGCAGAGAGAAAAACTGCATAAAATCCTTGAAACTCAGAAGGTTGTTGCTTCGTGAACAAGATTCTGACACGCGAGGTTCCGTCGATCTCAAAAGGTAAGATGTTATGTTAGCAGGAGGCCAAAGAGCCACGTATCCTTTCGAATGTTTTAGAAAATCGATACTGATGTTAATGCGATAAGCTTAGACTAGGTTTAGGCTTTGCAGTGAATATGCAAAAACGTAGTATTCTGTAGAACAATTGCTGGCGCAGGAAGCCAAGCC
Source organism: Epizoanthus scotinus (assembly GCA_024757865.1). Lineage (NCBI taxonomy): Eukaryota > Metazoa > Cnidaria > Anthozoa > Zoantharia > Epizoanthidae > Epizoanthus > Epizoanthus scotinus. The sequence continues at coordinate 4,907 of JANUFV010022232.1, forward strand.
GAAGACGAAGGTCGAAGTACCTGATGGACGACAACAAGAAGACTGACATCGTTGGAGATAGTCTAGGAAGCTTAAACAACAACCTGTTTTCTCTCCTAATGCTCAGTTCCCACTTCACAGCATTAAGACCTTATGTGTTATAAGTGATCTGTAAGTTAGTATATAAAGATCTCTACAACATCTGAATCTTGGTATCAACAGAGGCGAAATGTATACACACCATGGAGATAAATGCGAGATGTCGATTTCAATCTGATAGGCGGTATTTGATACCCGTCGGTCAAAACCTATCTGAAGGAAATAGTGGGGAGATGAGTTGAGTCTCACAGTGAATTTAGTGTTTTTTCTTACTTATAAGTTTTGCTATTTGAAGGTCAGATAGTGAAGAAACGAGAACAATTGTTTTGTCTCTGACTTCTTAAACCCTTGACACTTTCAAATGAGGCGAACAAAAATAAAGTTTAACCTATACTCGCCTGTGTTCTGAGTTGAACTAACATCTACCATACACATACACATCTCACGGCAGAACAGCCTTTATTCACTTTCCATACTTGCCATTTTTCTTTGCTTTAATAAATGTATTTTAGTTGGAGCAAACAGGTACAAGTTGTCAAAATGTCTTAAACAAGTTTCAAAACCTGCTGTGCTCACGTTTACAGTAACTTGATTTCTTCCCACGGATCGACTATCGCATCAAACTTCCCAGTGGTTGGGATGAGAAAAGGCAAGCTGAACCATTGTCGATAGCACCGTTGAAACTGCAACGAATGCATTACTCAATGCAAACTTTTTGTGGCTGACATCAAGCCTTCTCAATCATATCAACATGTTGTCTTTAATCTTGCCATTCTAAAGATTAGATCACAAATATTTAAAGCATCTACCTCACAAAACAGCATTTACCGAATGCGACATCAGCTTTCGCTGTTAAAAATATGTGCCATCTACAGTTAAATCTTTCTGGGCAAGTTTCTCGTGTTTGTGGCTTGAAATTTATCTTAAGTCGGTGAGATTGAAGAGGAGACGTACATGTATGCGTTGATAAGAGTGTACGGTTTACTTAACGTTCTCTCTAAGTCAAACTAGATGAATTTGGCCGTCGATTTGCAGGTTTATCTCGGCTACTGAGGCATCGATTATCGTGATCCTGGTCAAGATTTACTCACACTCGATTATTGTGGTCACTTGCTTTTGATGCTTGCATATACATTACTTGAAATGAAATGCGTCGAAAACCTAACGGGGAATTTCAGACTGCGTCACATGGAAAACCCTCGATTTCATATCTATCAGAGCATTTCATCCAAACTGAATGCATGATCAAGGGAGATATTACTTAAAGTAAATTAGAAAATACATACTTTTTTCTGTTTTTGTACTCTTAGCTGAGGTCCTTCGTTGCTTTTGAATTTCAGTGAATTTTGATCCTTGATATTGAATACTGAACAGCTGTGCGGAGTGCTGTTATGGGTGGGTGCGGTTGTGTTTTGTCTTTGCCAAAGACACGTTTGGTTTCACTAACGATTGAAACATGTAGATCTCTGCATTTATTGGCATATTTTATTTCAAAATTGAAGTTTCGCTTATCCGAAGTTCTTATTAATGTAGAGATAGAAAAATTAAATTACAGAAATTGTTCTTGACGGACAACGATTCCTTCAAGCCTATCAAAGGAATGTCTGTCGAGGTTTATCCAATATCTACTGAATTTACTCTCTCGGGGATTGACTTTAAATTGAACATGTTCAGAAAAGACATATAAGTGTGAAATACTATTCCAATTCTAAGTAAATCAGGAAAGCTCTAGCTTATACAATTTAGGTTTAATTCTCGAAATGGAAAATCTGAATTAGAGGCGTTATTAAATTTAGCGGTTTTCGAATCGGCAGATAATCAATCTGCTGATAACAGAACCGGCTGTCTTCAAAGATCCTTGGTGATCTTTTTCTGCGCCTATTCTTTATTTTAAAGTGTGTAGTTTTTATTCCAAACCAACAAGAAAAACTATCATCGAAACTGCAAAAGCAATTTGGCATCGACGGAATGTTTTATAACGCTTCGAATCAACCCCACAATCGACATTAAATATACAATAATGGAAAAATAATATGTTTTGAGTAGGAACGAGCTCAGAGAAGATAAAAAATTTGACAAGGTGTGCATATCTGAATAAAATACTGAAGTGAATACATCAAACGAAGAAGTGTTTTGTGTGACAATAATCGACAGGTCGCGATAGTGGCTTCAACTTTCAGACGTTGAAAAGTTTCGTGTTTAACTATAACTGATTAGACTTTAAGGCAAAGATTTGTGAGTCGAAATTATGCAAACTTTACTTTTGTTGACTTAAAATCGTAAATAAAACGCTTCCAAGGCGCAATAGCAGTTCGTAGAGTGTTACACTCTAGCTAAAATCACCAATGCTTGATTTCGTTTGAACAAATTTCAAATACACGGTGTGGCGTTTTCAGTTCACACACCTGTGTCTGTGAACTCTCCTGAAAAACGGCCAACAAACGGAATAAAACAAGAAATTAAAACAAAAACAGGAAATTCGTGATATTACTTTCCTTCAACCCACATTTCATTTCAAAATGAAAGCACTAAGACACAGATAACGCTGATCAACTGATACCGCACAAAATTGGGCTAACACTCAACTCGGGGTAATATGGCTTCACTGCCGGAAGTAACCTCATGGTGTGCGTATTGTTTGACTAAATCCTTCAAAAAGGTCCAAACATATGATATCAGATGAAAAATCGGATTTTCTCCAATTCTTTAATCCGACAATCTTCCTCAAGAAGAATGAAAGCATGATCTTATCGATTTCATGAGAATTGTACGAATGCTCTTTTGAGTATAAAAACATGTTTTTTCCGCAAATATATATATAAACCCGATTACTTAATAATATTTTAATGAATATTCTACGAATTATGTTCGCTTTAATCACTGTTTCTCCAGGTTTTGCCGAAGTATTCTATATTTTATTTAATTTGTATATAATTTGTATATAATTTGTTTTTTAATTCAACTACTCGGCAAAGAATTCGTAATCGCATGTTCTAGCTTGTTTTACTGGCCTGTAGCTACAATCCAAATCTGTACAGACTGAAACTAAATGTCGTGTTCCAAATACACAAACTAAAACAGTTCAGTGTATTGTCATCTATTTATCCCAAAGCAAAGTGAATGTATTCATTCAAAAAGTGTTCAAAAATTGCGTAAACTTTAAAGTCATTCCAGCTCGACGTTTGGAAAATAAAGCTTTGAAAAAAATCCATTATTGCTATAGAAATCCTTGAGCGCTTCACAGCAGGGTGAAGCGAACTTAACAGTTGTTTAGACATCAAGAGAGCCAGAGGTTCTAAACTTTTTTTAAACATTAGTTTGCACGTATTTTGTGTTTAAAAAATTGTGTTCGGATACAGCTGCAAATCTCAGACATTTTCCAAACGAATACAGGTGTACTGGGAACTCAGAAAATTTAAAATCTGCCGTTAGTTCAAGTGCAAATGTTATAAAACCATTTTATTTTTCTCGGAGCCATTTTACAATTTAATATATCATTACAAATTCTACAAAGCAGAGACATGAGCTAGTTGAAAGAATCCCAATATCATGCATCCATTTAGAATGTTTTTATAAACCGAAATGATGATGTAAAATGACTAATATGTTTTTGGATAAGAACAGATTGCTGATAGATTGATTACTGTGAGGGTTACTGGACTTTCCGTATGATACTGGAAGTATCTATTCATTAGTCCCTGCGTCATTGAGGGAGCTTCAAACTTCGTTTCGCTGTTGTACTGATGTGATTAACAGCAGTCTGACAATCATAACATAAGAAAGGTTATAAAGAATGAAATATCAATCTCGTAATTTTCGCATACATTTATAGAGGTATTCCTTGCACGCACACTGTTTAGGTCACACGAAACAATGCCTGATAGTCAATCAGCTTTGATGGTAATTTGTCCCGTTTTCATTCTTTCGAGTCTTGCTATATTCACTCGCTTTCTTCTAAGACAAAACGGCACAGATAAGAGATATTAAGAACTGAAACTAGTTTGTAAAGTGACTGACTTAATAGTTTTCAAAGGAAACTTAGTTTCCCTTCATATAAAAAGGCTTCTCACTCTCAAACTTGATAAATTCAGGGAAAAAATGTTTAACTTTGTTTAACATGAATTTTAATTCATTAAATTATGAATTAGGTGGCGCTTGAAGTAACGGCAATAAAACGGTTTTCTAGTCAAGGAAAATATGATTAAATAAGTAAATATGAAGTTGCCTTCTTTGCATTCTCATTCTCTGTTCTGGCTGTTGAAAACTTTTCAGTTATTAAACAGTTTTCAATTGCTTGATGACAAGAGAGAGAAATTTGACACAGCTACAGCTGATGGCCGTTTGAGATATGATTGCATTAACACCGAGACAGAGCTAAGCAGGATTTAAAGTTATCTTGCGAACATTTTCAATAGACAAGGCAACTGAAAACTCGAGCTGTATTGCTGCTGTGTGTTTTGAATGTGAGAGGGAAACTCAATTAACATGGCAGGAAATTCTTTGAACAATGATTGTAAAGATAAGCAAACAAGTCAAAATAAAGAGCTTGAGTTGCGTGAGACAGTACGGTCTTGAAAACAGAATCGTGCCTTGCAAGCTTTAATTGGCCACTACAGAGAGAAGCAAAAGAGATTTTCCTTGTATAAAACGTCAAAATTTTAGAAAAGATTTCCTTTGACATTAAACTATATAGAGCTGTGTTTAAAGAGGAATCGGTCCTTGAACGGTAAAAAATATTCTTGATCAAACAATACCTTGAAAACGAAGGTAAAAACACACATGCAACCTTTCTGAATCAGCAGCTTAATATTTTCCGGTTTTCCTTCCTTGATAACAGAACTTTTTTTTCTTTCTAATTAATTCCCTACTAACCCGTTTAGTCGAGCAGAATTTTCACTGCTTTCAGGAGTTGTAAAAGGCACTTCAGCGCCTTTGAAAAGGAAGAATAAGCGAGTTCAAGATTGGCTCTTTCAATCATCAAAGTTTAAGGAATTGTCGTCAGTAAAATGCTTGCTGCTACTTTTCAATAATACTGAGAGTCCAAGACTTCTGTTTCACATCTGTACCGCTGCGTCACGTGCGACGTGTTACTGGTTACGTACACAGTTGTATTTCTTAAATCACCGCACTAAACCAGTCTATTTAGAATTAGTTATTTCGCATTATAAATAACGGTGAACTGAATTAATTTATTTTAATGAATGAACCCTTAATTTAAGGCGCCACAGTGAAAGAAAACATCACTTCCCTCTAGGCCGTCTTCAGGAAAGGAGCAAAAGCTGAGAAAAGATTATTCTTCAGACAGTTGTAAGTACTCCGTTTAATTTTTAGGTTTTATGTTGTATGAAAGTAACTGAAGATTTCAAGTGTATTCTCAGGAAAACGGTGCAATCGCGTTGTTTGCTTTTTTGTTATTTCATTTTTAGCCAGAAACTAGTTTCAGCTTCTGTTAGTTGACAACAAAAGATGTATGTAAAAAAATCTTGCTTCAACTGTCGATCGGACAAAATATTAGTTAAGGACCAGAACCTAGCGGCAATGTCATCTGATTTGGATCGGTGCATGAAAAACTTCTAATCATTCCTGGGATATGATTCAGGTTTTGTGTTGTGAAATTTAAACCCAAAATATCTCAGCAAACATCTTAAGATAAACCTCGGCTGTTTTTGAGTTTCTTCGTATTCAGCCAATTTATTACTAATAAGGCGACTGGTGTCATCAAGAGATCTAAAGCGAATAAGTAGTGGTTTAGGGGAAGTTTTGGCGATGCATTTACTATTGGCCAGATATTTGCACGATTTTCTATCTCTGAAAACCAAAAGGAAAACATGGGCAAATATGATAGTAATCTTGCCATCGCACCTTGAAACTAGATAAGTTTTTCGCACGCGCACCACTAGAGTAAACATGCGCTATCTTGGGTCTGTTTTATCATCGCATTTCTTAAATGGCAAGAAAACTGGCGACATTGAAATAAATCCGTATCAAGCAAAAACAACACTGAATACAAATATCCTGATATTAGCCAAATTAATGATTAACAAAACCAAGATATTCTGCTAAGTGAATGAGATTATTACCAACATTTATAAAATAGCTGTAACACACGAAGTTTAGGTATACATGAGACGGAGTGATAAACTACGTTTTTAATGATAATCGCAAAAACTCTTAGAAAGGTGAAAGAAGATTTCGCCACATAGAACTGTGAACACATTAAAGAACTATTAGCTTCCAATTTTGCCAAATGTACACCTCGCATTATCACACATGTCACAATTTGACCCTAAACATCACCGAACCGATAAAGCGAAAAAACATTGCGAGTACATGACGAAACATCACGCCTTCGATAAAATATTTTATGTTCGAATCGCTTTTTAAAAGTAACTTGACTTTCCAATTTCCTTGCGGGTTGTGATCTAGAAGGAAACCGCACCTAAACTCAAATTTAACCAGCATGAAAAATTGTCATGTCAATACTATTCATAAAATGACTAAATGGCGTCGAGCGGTCTTTGGTGGAACTGAATGAAATTTAAACAATTTCCAATAAATTTCATATCAATGTCAGAGCGCGGTTTCTCATTACCGCGTAACTCCGTGAGGTTCATTAAAATTCGGAAGACTCGCGCAAAAATAAATCTTGAGTCGTGGAGTCACCCAGATGGCGCGAATATGGCCTCTTTAGTTTGTGTAAACAACGTGTTTACAAACTTGGTATTATCTTATTAATTCGGTATTATGCAGTTTTTATAGCAGAATTCTGGTGCTGTTTTATATTCTTGCCAGACCTGTGTTTGCAAACACAATTTCTGAGGAAGACACGCTTCTAAAGAAGGCAGATGGAAGTTTGTTTGCTCTGAACAAAACGATTACTTTTTAATCAATTTATGTCCTGTGTACATTTGTTTTTAAATATTCCTAAGAAGGATTAACTTCTGCTTTTTCAAAATCTTTTCTCCTCAAGACTTAAAGGAAATAAGACTATTTCTTGTTGTGCACAAAAATACGAAAGGTCTAACAGAATTATTCATGCTAACAAATTACAACTCATACTAAACTGTGAATTAGCTAGTGAAAATAGTTAATTTGTTTTCATCAACTCTGCTAAATTTAGAATGACGAAACAGAATAAAATATCATTTCATGTCAGAAAATGACTTTTCGGCAACCTCACTTTGATTGGAGAGCTAATTTGACAGTCTAGATGGAAATACAGTGCATAGAAAGGTGATTTTGACTCCCAAATTACTCAGCAACATCTAAAATCAAATCACGATCCTCTTAAATTAATCAATTTATAGCTCAAAAGCCTTTACTTTATAGAAAAGCTATATTACTTCGCTTCAAAAATGTTATTAAATAAAAGGAGCAGGAAATTTAATCAGGAAGATAGTTACAAAAACTCGGACATGAGGCAGCTTTTTAAAGAATAGTTCCATAGTTAGTGGTTTTTGACGTGACATTATAATCATAAGTATGGTTTCCGTGAATTTTGTGTTCGGACTCAACTCCCCAAAACCAGGTCCTGTGTCAACATGACCAACACCAATTTCCGTTTCTAATTGGGTCAACCGAAGGGCAAGTTGGTTGTTACGCTTAAATGCAGAATCTAGCGTGAAGGACAATTCAATAGCCACCGTCCTTCAAGTCTTTGTTCGGCATTAAAATTACAGGTTGTTCAGGCTGACGCACAGCCCATGGCGGCGAATGGCTTCAATCAAAATACCGTTCGAAGCTCAATATGGACTCATGGCGCCACAAAAACTGCGAGCAGGCTCTTCGGTTAGCATCGCATTTTCTACGCTAACCACTTTGGAGAGGGCAAAGATAGCTTTCAAAATTGTTTTGTATGTAGCTATTAGTCTGTGAAAGTGAATGCATAGAAATGTACCCCGAGTTAAGAAATATCGACTACATCTTGCGTGCGTAGAGGTCGGCATTGCAAAGCATGTGGAGTTTAGACAAAGCACAGGATCCGGCGCCATGACGGCGCCTCATCAAGAAAACCGTATAAATAGCTTGTAACATTAGCTTGTAGCTCAAAACGGAACACTCCAAAGAAAAAGTTACTCTTAGCTGATCGTCTGTCTCCCGTAAACGCGCAACTGTCGGAAGGTGAGTAGCTTTTCTGCGCCTTTGAAAAATACTAATGAGATTAGAGGCAGACTTGAATCTTTGATGGTACTGCTAGTGCTGGGTCAAGCTTACCTATCGGCCGCGGCCGCTCTGCAGTTCTTCAGACCTTATATTCGCAGATATCGACCGCCTGGTCAGCTCTTGAAGTAAACACGCTTAGCCACGTCTCTGGGCATTAATTTGAACAAGTAAACTTCCCATAGCGCTGAAAGATGCGATTTAACCTGTTTAATCATGCGAAATCAGCGAAAATTGGAGTATCTGAGTTTTCTCACCGGGAGACTGATGAGTTTATCTCGATAAGTTAGAAGTCCCTTCAGGAAACAACAACCTGAATTTGTAAATACCTATACATCACTCTAGGAGAATATTAAATGTGTCTGCCTTATCATTAAGTACTTGTGATAATACAATATCACCCGAGCTTTCATTTCTCGGTTGATTTTACATGTTTGAAGACATGTTGCGTACAGAGACATTCAACGGCCAAGCAACTGGTAGGAAGTCCCGATTTCAACCTTGATGAATTGCGTGTTGAAACTTTTGTCACTCTCTCCCGACTCAAAAGCAGCTGCGTGAAGCTCCTAAAAGACCTATTATGAAGCCATTAGATTTGTGTTACTTTGATGGAAGTTCATCATTTATGCATAGATTATCACACTCAGTGGACAAAGGCTCAAGCATTATGAAATTAGACCGATTTTCATTAAGAGTGCGAGCACCAAGTTCTGACTAAACTTAGTTACCCAGATGCTCGAGTTTTAATATTAAGAAAACCACGTTGCTTATTGTTGCTTCATTCGTGGTTATACAGAAACAAACTCAGGCTCGTGACATTTCTTGCTTTTATCAAAGATCAGTACTAAAAGTCTATAGGGAAATCTGCGTTGATTGTTGCAGATTAATTCAATGATATGTTTTTTACACGTCGGTTGGTATAAACTTTACATGTTTGGACATGATCTCATGATAACTTCTTGTTTAGAAATCCAAATGAAGAATAATGCTTACTAAAATCGACCAAATACAGCTCGACATCTGACAGAACTCATATGTCTTCATAAAAATTATAAAAGTAGGTTTACTATATTCAATTATGTTAAAATTGAGCTGGAAAACCGCAGTTATCAAAAATTAATGTTCCGCTAAAACCTTTCAATCAATGAAACAATGGCTCACAGCTTATCAAAGAGTGATGCAAACAGACTTCGCCTTCATAGCACTACTCAATGAAGGGGGAGGGCAAAATTCTCACTTCTAACAATCATATCAGTTTTGGATTTGTTCAAATATTTAGAAATATTTATCCTTCTCACGTTTGAGCAAACAATCATTATCATCTCATCATAAAACTGTTGCGTTCCTGCGCAGGAGAGAAAATTTGAGACAATACAGCATTAATTATTTAGGTTTCAATTTAGAGATAAATTCTGGGGTTGCAAACCAGCACATCCCTTCATTTGTCCGGCCCGATACAACTAAACACAGTAGTACCAAGCCGCACAGGTAAGCATTGAACACTGCACAAGCAAAGGTCGACCCACTCGGGTCAGCAACACTGTAGATTCACAACCTATCATCTCGTATCAAACGTAGATCCAAAAATGTGATAATTATACAATTATCGATTTTAGATAGAATGATTGATAAGTAGTGGTAAGGTCGAGCCGTTCGGTCTGTGTCGTCGAGGTGGGCCAGAAAGCGTGGCGAGTTTTGAAATCCAAAGGCATTTCCGGTAACCTTCTATGATCCAATTTGAAGCAACTGTGACCCACATATAAACTCTCTTCGTGAGAAGTCTTCCCGTATCTTTGTTTTGAGTTCTTATCGCAAAGTAAATAAACCAAAAGTGGTGGGAATGGTGCGAAGTGAAAACAGGGCTCACACCAACGTGTTCTATCAAACAATCAAAGAAACCGACAATAGACTACTGGTCGCCACTGTGACCTTCCAAGAATTTTTCTATTAAACAAAAATGTGTTTCTTTACAGTTACTCGAACAGAAGAGGTTGCAAATTACACGCGCATGCAGTAAATTCAAAAACTTTACCAAATTCTACCATAGCTTTAATGGCTTTTTTCTAATGTGTTAGAAAAGTGATAAAAATTGTCCTTTGCTATAGTTACGTCTGTCTAATGCAAAGAAGAGCACGCCGGCTGAATTAACTGCCTCGTACCATGACAATTAGAAACAAAAGACAAAATGTTACCCAGAAGGGTTTCCACAAATATAGGCAAACGTAATGGTTCGAAGATTCTCAGTCCGTTTTTGGACCTAAAAAGCGCCTTCCTTTGTGTTCAGTTGACTTCATGCAGGCATGACAATGTTCTCTAATAACGAGACATTTGTCCCTTTTAGAAATTTTCTAACGACCGTGCAGTCGCATGCAGATAAACATATTTATATGGCTCAGTATCGTACGCGATTTAAATCACACTTGAGTCACATACAGTACCTTGGTGTTGTAATTGCAAGATTTACATGTTAAACGAACAATAAAATATGAATACTAGAACATAGTTTAAAATATGACAAGAGACCCTACCTTTTATTTGTTTGCGCTTGATGCTTTGTTTTTATCGAGTAGACAAGGTTGGTTGCCCAACCTGACAAGCTCTGACTGAACTCTTCGTGCACTCTTCCTATATAGCGCCTTGGTTATATAGTGTGACGCAGACTGATATGTTCTGCATGGTAAAACTTGCAAGTTCCAACGCGTTCAGCAAGCAATGTCAGTATATAACTACAAAAAGCAGGAGAAAGATTCATGCTAGTTGCTAAATTGCCGGCTGCAAGATTAAGGTAAATTGTTTTTCAAATTACGAAACTCAAAAAATTAAGAAGTCGGTAGCTAAACGAGATGCAAATGTCAGTGAAGGATTATACTTGTACGTGCTTGTTGTGGTGGTCGTGTATCCGTCTCAGAATCACCGTTTCTTAAACTAAAAAATTGTTCAATCACCGGACACTGAATTCTTAGAGAGCCAAATCAGAAGTCACAATTTGCAAACCTGTCAGTTAATTCTAAGACTATAAATACAACAGCAACAAACACAACACAGCATTAAAATCAAATATTTTTGTTGATAGGCTTTGCTGAGAATGTAGTGAGCCTGTATTGAGATCCGCTCGTTTTTTCCTGATCTTCAGACTGAGACGTGAACAGATCAATGAATATTTTACTTTAGCAATATGTTTATCGCAAGATATCGAGAACTTTATCAGTAGAAACGTGTAGTTTGCATGCCTCAATGAGTTGCAAATAATAAACTTCGAGCACGATGAAATTGACTGCACAGATAAGGCGACAAGTACAATGACTTGCTAAGTTCCCGTAAAACTGGCTTATTTCCTGATAAGAGCTGATTCGAAAGCGAGCATAATTATATGAAGTGAAGGATCGAGCAGAACATGTTTAAGTACTTAAGTCCTTTTGGTTGCTTCATCTTTATTAAGGCGGTTTGTAAATGCTGATACTGATGATAATGAAGGTTAAAAGAAGGGAGTCCAATATTCCTCTTCGAGTCACGCGTCTCTAACCAGCTCAGAAAATGCTGTAGTGACAATTCACACTATTGAGTATTGTTATGTTAATAATAACTGTCATTTTGAAAATAATAGCATATCTTTCTTTAGCTTGTTCTTGTTTTAAACATAAGAATAATGCTCAAATGCATTACGGATACTATCATCCCTTTATACTGTAGTAAAATATTGTGTGGCTCGTTTCACAATTTAACACCAGCGAACATGAAAAAGATAAAGTTGAAGTCCCGATACAATCCATGCTATGTGGTTAATATGACTATTGGTAGCTAAAAAAATGTAGTTGGCCGGAACATAGACAGGCCTTGACATGCAAGTTTCATTTCCTCATTCAAAATTTTCTGGTCAAAAGAAAACCTTTTAGCCATTTGAAAACCACAATAAGCAGTGTTAACGTACTGAACAAGACACAAGAAGTGCGCTAATCGTTTTTGTTGAAACCTGCGTCAACGATCAAGATTAGCAGAAACTGTTTTGACATGTATTCATTTTGTAGACAATTCCTTAATTCGTTTTCTTTTTGAGAAATTTGCAAATATCATATTTAAATGAGATTACGAAAGTTTTTAGCCTAGAATTAAAGAATTTGATAATTTTAAATATGACACATTTTTCTTATTTCCGTATTTTAAAGATTTTAAACACGTTCTGACCTATCTTAATAAAAAAATAATGATCGGAGTAGTGATGTATACAAATGTTTGAAGAAATCAAAGATTTTCATAATTCAAAAACTGTAGAATGATAATTTTTAGTTACTTAATTATATAATAATAGTTTTGTACAGGTTGCACGCAGATGGCTAGTACAATGATTAGTATAATGTTGTAGACCACATGAAAACTCTCAATTAACTGAATGCTTCCTTTGATACTGATGAAATCTTTCAAGCATCTTTTGTAAAAGAACCTCCCACTTTCTATTTTTACACAATATTCTTGAATTTGATTTCCGATCTCATTGTGCTGCGGTTTTGTAAAACGTTTAAATTCTGTCAGCAAAACTGCTGGATGACCACGGAGGTCTGGTTTATGTCTTGCTGAAGTATCTACCTTACAGCATGGTTGGTCGACTGCGGTGGATCTCACATGCCCCAACGATAAAATTAGCCCTCTCTATGACATAAGATTTCTACCTACCGCGGAGACAAACTCTAAACTTGAAAGGCGTTCTTTCCGATCCCCAGAGGAAATTCTCGAATTCATTGCACTTATACCGCAGAATGACTCCAAATTTAACCGAATATATATGATTTGGCGTGTGTAGATTCAGTTACCAGACTCGAATCTCTTGAAAATATTTATAAAAACTAAAAAGGCAAAACAAAAGATTAGAATATTTCAGGCGCTCATCACCGGAATATTTATGTTCTGGACATTCTCAGGCCCTTGTGAGTTTCCTGGTCAGTCTAATCAAGTTAAAGCAATCAGGCACAGAAAACGATTCCAGGAAGTTTTGACTTGACAAAATACATACTAAGCCAACACACACACTTCACACTCTGCGTGTAATCGTACTTTATCAGCAAATGTTGCCTTTATCAGTGTATCAACGCCAAAAGCAAAGTTAGACTTTGATCCGCTCAATAGCTTGAGAAAATTAAGACTTGATATACTTGATCTCGATTAAGATTCAGTCCACTTCAAGCGTTTCTTTATGTGCAATATGTTTTCAAGATAGGCGCTATCTGATCTCAATTTACGTGGTTTCCTGTGGAAAACATTTCAAATTATCACTTTATTTCACAGATCGAGGAAATTTCCCTTTTGTGCCAAAACTAAAATGAATTGATGTTCACAGTTTGGGGGCGGCGATAGTTTATCAAGTCTTTTCCGGAGATTTCATTTCTCAAAACAAGTCATAACTTGTAGTAAACATAGTATGTGTTTGAAAATCTACTATGCTATCATCCGTCTAGTGATTACAATACAGATTTCGTCACCAGCACAGTATGTATATATACAACGCCAAAAGAAAAGTGTTTTACTGATAACCCTTCCGTCTTTAAGTTATCTCAAGGAAAGTTTCCATATGTGTTTAAGAACTTAGGCTCCAGCCATGTGTAACCAAAGATAGGCTTATTTCAACTGTTCAGTTGCCACAGCCAGTCACTTTAGTTCCTTCGGGCGTTCAAAGAACTGGGCAAGCAAATCTCTTCGCAATGAGCTCGTTTTTTCACAGCCACACCAGGACATGTCTCTTGGGACGGCTTTGCCCTCTTGTGTACTTCAAAGAACAACCACTAGACCTAGAGTCAGGCAAGACTTCTGGTAAATATTTTTAATTTGTTTTATATTTTCAAGAATAGCTTCGATAGTTTCTTTCCATTTCGGATCGCAAACACGACCAACAGACATTTTAAAATTGAAAATATTTATAAGCTTACAAACGAAATGGAACAGACTGAGCGAGCACTAGATTAAAATGCAAAGCAAAGTAAAGTACATATTGTCCGTAAATGCGAGCTGTAATAGTGATGTCATTTATTTAATTGACAAAATTGTGATAAAAAACGGCTGAAAAAATGGTTTATCAATATTTGATGAGTACTAATTCTAGTCAAGTAAATAATCAAGTTTTCGCAAACCTGATTAGAAAGAAAATATTTGAGTTCTTGCTTTTGTTAGCTTTTCTGTTCAAGAATGTATAATCTCGCAATTTTTATTTCTGCTTTATAAAGCCGTTTTTTGTTTGAATATCTATATGGCGGGGGGTAAAGGCCCTACCGTGACTCTCAACTGATATTTGGTGAAACAAAGACGCCTTACTTGTTAAATTTTAAATGAATTCGCCCACTTGAAAGCACATTTTTTTGTTCTGTTTTATTAGTTGAATTATGTTATTTTGGTGTTTTCGGAAAGACTTGTATTTTAAAAATTTATGTTCTCTAATGGAAGGATAATTTAATCGTAGATAACATAAAATACTGCATGCAACAAACTGAGAAATAATGCACAGTGTTTGGAACTCGCCTACGCATGTTGTCCGTGCTCAGAAGGAACGTGGCACAAGCTTTTCGGATATCTCAAGTTTGCAACTTGTATGTGGATTAATATTTGAATGGATCGTGTTAAGTAAACAACAGGTTTGTCTCAAGATTGTGGGGTCTGTGTAGTCCCCCAGGTGGTCTAAAATGCTTTAATAGCTGCACTGTTCTTGATCCAGATATAAAGTATTTTGTTACCAACAGTTTCCTACAGTTTGTTGGAAAAAGGGTTTTGTCTGCGATTGTTTTACTGAGATGAGCACTCTCGTGATAGGCCTTGTTCTCGTGTTCATGTGTAAATTACACCATCGTTTCACTCTTATCAAATCTAAGACTTGGTACCATCTTTTGTAATCGCTGTGATTAAAACGATTATGGTTTATTGCTTGTTTACGAAATTCTCTTCTTTGGGAGTACGAAGCGTAAATATTGTCTTTCCATTCATCAACTTTAACTCAGCAGGGAACCGAGAGTGGAAAAGAGATGTTTTTCCTGGCTACTAAAGAAGGAAGTTTCTCGAAGAAAGTTTTTCGAAGTTGATAGCTTCAAGCATCTTTCAATCTAGTTTGAACAGGTTGTCAGCCAAGCGTCTCCGCGTCTCCGCGGAACTATGCAAGGTAGCGGTAACTTTTTTGGGAGTTGAAGATGACACTGGACTCCGGTATCACACGCCAATTAAGGTGTCATTCTGTTCATACCAACGCAAAAGGTCACACTTTATTGTCTTTATTGTTGCAAACTAAATAAACTTTCAGCCTTCTTCGGCACGAATATAAACAGGTCTTATTCCAACTCAAGCGAACTTCATTTATCTGCCTTAACGAAGGGTTGCGTACCTCTGCAAATAGACGGACGATAAGGAAGTTCAAATGAAAGCAATAAAACAATTTCAGCTAATCCAACTTTATATCGTTTTAATAATAAGATAGGTCTCTCACGTATCACCTGCTTTAACAATGCATATGAGTTCCGGTCCAATCAGAAGCCAGGGCTTGGATAATTAGGGAAGCCCTTTAAGTGCTTCGTGTTGCTTTTGTTTTGTTTTTCTTGTTGCTTTAGTTGTCGAAGTTGGTTTTAAAATATTTCATTCCGTAAGTTGTTATGGATATTGATCAGCTCTTGTTTTTTGTTTTGATTGGAAATATTCTGCATAATCTTCCAATGGTACTACGAAAAAAGAAGTGGCTTGTCACCCAGATATTATATCAGCAAGAATGGCTGCAGTGATAACAAATGCAAACAGCTTTGCTCAAAAGTTGATCGAATGATAAGTTTAAGTAATGGTCGATGTAGATGGTTGGTCGTGCGTAAGCGATTTAGTTTTGCGTAGAGAGAAAAATAGAACGTTTTCGGTTTTGTTCTAAATTGGCGCTCGAGGCTACGTGAGCCGAACTAAATAACAATGCACAGAACAATATGCCTCCCAACACCAAACTATAAGCATCACTTTTATTTGCCGTTATCATTATTTAATAATTTGTTCTGGACCATTTCACGTGTGTACGTACTAAAGACAGCACAGTGCAGCCCCATGCCCTAATTTATCTTCTAAAAGTATACACAATATCCAACTGTTTTGATTGGCAGGTGATCATGGCGAAAGAATTGATTGTTTAATTTGCTCACCAATGAAGCTATGGAGAGAAAAACAAAGAAGCTGGACGTCAAGCTTGACAAAGAGTGAAACAATGTGATTGGTTGTTGACTTGACCTGTCCAGCATTTTGTATGTCTCTAGCGGCTGACTGGCGCCGGGCTGGTGGGAGCATTTAATAAGTTTGGCCTGGTTTCTCTGCTTCAACCTTTCAAAGCTGTTTGAGTATAGCCAGACACCGCAGACACTGAGAGCCGAAGTGAAGCTTGTTGTCAGATACGAGAGACGTATTTCGAAGGTGTTACCCAAACAACCTGAATATTTTCGTAGCGCCTTTCAGAGGTGATTCTATTTGAGTTTCGTTATTTTTCCCTTCAACACTGATTTAACGAAAAAGAGTACAGACTACGGTATTGCACAGTTGGGTTGAAATTTGGCTGTGCCTTATCTGTGCCTTTATCATTCGTTGTAGTTGGAACATGTAGACATTTCATGTGTTAGAAGCCCTAGAGAAATTTCCTATCACTATGAATGCGATTGCTAGATGTGCCGTTTTCTCATCAGATAACCAACGGAACCAAGAAAGCACGTTACGCTGTGAAAGGAACTTCCGTTCTATAATGTTCCTCTTACACTTAACGTCTTGTATCTCACGTTGCTTTTCCCATTGAAATAATCTTAATTACAATTAAGCGTTTCTCCTATTATTCTCGCTTGTTATTGTTACAAGTCGTGTTAGCTGTTAAATACGGGGCTCGTTAGTGTCTGCTTATCAAACACACTAAGAGTGTTGTCTTTGTCGTTCCAGGTTTCAAACGTATTTCTATCAAGTCTGCCATGGACGCCATTAATCCCGAACACCGATGGATCCATCCTGTCGCCAGTCAACACGAAGCTGTTCAAGGCAGTGAACGAATGCAGTCTGGAAGTTGTAGCGCACCAGGCATGGGTTTAATGGAGCCAACACAGCTTCTACCACCCGATGAAGTTGATGTGTTCTTCCATCACCTTGATGGCTCTGGGAACGCGGGCAATGCTTGGTCGTACCCTGGCGCTCGTGCTTATCGCCCTTCCATGTGCCAAATGACAGCACACGGTCCAACCGCCTTCCAAGATCCCCAGAGTCAAGGTGCTCAGCCAGGGAGTTGTAGCAGAGTGTTTCTCCCTACAGCTCGTGTACCGAGTAGCCAAGTTTGCCGTCCCCACTTTCATCCACCGTTACAGTGGATCGAAAGCAAACCGACCCCTGGCTACGGAGCATGTGCGACAACGAATCCTGCCTCCGTGTGGT
Organism: Epizoanthus scotinus; assembly: GCA_024757865.1. Classification (NCBI taxonomy): domain Eukaryota; kingdom Metazoa; phylum Cnidaria; class Anthozoa; order Zoantharia; family Epizoanthidae; genus Epizoanthus; species Epizoanthus scotinus. The sequence continues at coordinate 22,544 of JANUFV010022232.1, forward strand.
GTCCAACATTTCAACAAGGACATAGGCCAAGTCCTGTGCCTGTGTCTGTTACAAGCAGCGGTGCTGGTGGCGTTCATAGCTCGCCGCATCTCTTCTCTTACCCTCCTACTCCTCCAAAGGATAGTACTCCTGAGGGAAGCAGTGCAATGCCTGATGGATTCTTCAGCTATAGCAGCAATGAAGAGAAGCGGTTCAAGACAGGAATGGGAATGCAGTTCCCCCCAAGACCTGATCTGAGAATAGCAGATTCCGCGCTAGCAGGTTATCCTTCTCAAGCTATTCAGCATTATGTTGGGTCTGAGCTAAATATGTCTTCTTTCGGCCCCCTGCCCGGGTTACCAGGAATAATGGCTAATAGAAACTTTACGCGAACCAGAACCAAGAGTCGGTCAAATTCAGGTTAGTGCAAAAGCAAACAAAGCTAATTACAGATAAAATGGATTTTAAAAGGTTTTCTTTTCCTTATTAAATTAAAGGCATTTCCTCTTGGTTTTTGAAACAATCGAAAGACAAAAACGATTTTCGGTTCAACTTCGGTTTTTTTAGTTTTTAATCAGTGCGTGAGAATAATTAATACATCGCGCCACAAATGTATCTTTGTTATTTCGATATTCGGTCTGGTTTTGCGTAAGTTTTATCAGCAGTGAAAACAAAGTATGATTCCTTAAACAGTTTAGAAACAAACATCAATGATTATTCTTGCCAACATGTGTTGTATTGTACAGAATTATGACCAGGGAGGCCGCAAAATATCTTGTCAGATAGATAGGGTGATGAAAATCCCTGACTGAAGTCTCTGCGAAACTTCAGACTTGAAACGTCTTTGTTGAAAGGATCTCTTCTATTAGTATTAGCCTTCACATTTACTAACGCAAATTTCCCAAAGTGATTTTCGTTGTTTAAGTTTGTTTGTCTAAATTGAGGGGGCTGTGTTTATTATATCCACTTATGTGTTTTTAACACATTTTCATCAACATGTTCTTTTTAAGAAGAAACAATACATCGACTTGCTTGAGGCCGTGTTTCTCTACACATTTGTTCTTGAGACAAATGCACAAAGAAGAGTTGAAAACTGAGCTTTAAAATCAAATCCCATTGTTCTAGAACCCGAAACGATGTTCCTGAAATTAATTGGCAACTTCTGAGACATATCTTCTTATCGTTTGTGTATTTTTTCTTCTGTATATTGTAGCAGATGGACGCGAGTGCATCAACTGTGGAGCGACTTCGACTCCACTTTGGCGGAGAGATGGTAGTGGGCATTATTTATGCAACGCTTGTGGATTATACCATAAAATGAATGGTGCAAACCGCCCCCTTATCAAGCCTAAACGGCGACTGGTAAGTTTAGTTATGACTACAAGTTTGGGGCCTACTTAATCATTTTAGCAATTTTGTACCGTCTTGTGCTCTTATCGTGTGTTTTGGGGTTAATTTTTGTAATTATCACGCGCGAGTTGGTCTCGATGGCGAGATAGCGAACTATGGACATCGATGACAGTACATCGTGTTAAAATTTCAAGACCTTCTTAATTTTAATCAGATGCTAAACTCTGAAGGAGGACTTTGGCAAGGATTAAGAAAATTGTGTTAATTGAAATGGCACAAGATCCGGAAAGCACTTTGAATAAATAAGGGTCGAAAACGTTTATCACTATTCTGACAATCCTTAGCCATAGAAGGAAATGTCTATTTTAAAAATTCCTTTTTACCACAAACCCGAAGGCAAAGTTTCTTGGTTGGTTGCTTTTCCCACGAAAGCGCTGCTATTGATCCTATAAAATTACGACAAGAAATTTTAAAAGACTACTTTTGTCACGAGTCATTCAATAGCTTACTAAAAAACTAAAACGAACTGTCTAGTCGACTTTCTCAAATAGGTTTTAACATATTTCTTATTTTTATTGCTCTTTCAACAGTCCGCAGCGCGTCGAGCCGGGACTTCGTGTGCCAACTGTCATACAAGTCAAACAACTCTCTGGCGAAGAAACGCCAACGGAGACCCCGTATGCAACGCTTGTGGATTATATTGGAAACTCCATGCTGTAAGTAACCGCTATTTTCTGTATAGCTTCTAAAACTTTCAGCGAAGGAAGTAGGGTAATGAGTTTGGTAGTTGTAGACAAAACAGATAAGATCTCTCCCGATAACACGAGCTTAATATCAGGCTATCAGAATCAAATTTATTTATCGTTAATGGCTTACACATTGATAAACAAACAGATCGAGAAGCGAAGAAAGCTTGTTTCCTTTGCGAATAAAAGCAGCTAGAGAGTAAAGAGCTTTTGATCATTACTTTAAACAGCTATGTTTTATGTGAACACGTCACAAATTTAAGTGTCCATGAAAAGTGTTTGTTTTAGCTAGTGAATAAATAATTGAAAAGACTTCTGTGTTTAAAATTGTACTCGGTTACTGGCAGATGGTTTCAAACCACTCTAGATTGCAGTGAATCGTATAAGAAAGTACAGTTTGAATTAGTTGCTCTAGTCAGATCGTAATATAACTCTGGTATCCGGTTAAGTTATTTCAAGTGGAATTATCTTCAACATAAATTTTTTTATTCTTTACTTCGACTCGAAGTATAGTCCAGACGGAAGAATATTTTGTTATATTCATCAATGCTTTGTCTTTGCTGAAGTTTTGTTCAAAATAGGGAATGTTTTCACTTCTCTGTCTCGTAACAGTTATTTCTCTTTGTTTCGCTTTATTTACATTTCTAATTTCTTTTACACAATTCATAAAGGCTCAATGTTAGCCCCGACACGACACTTTTCATACTCATTCGCCAATCAGTCAAAGTCTACATAATGTCCTTCAGCACAGTTTGCATGCTAAATTAATTATAATTTATAAATATTTAGTTCTCTGTCGTCCCGTTGCACGTGTATGCAAGCCAAGAGCTTTTCCTTTCTTTATATCACTGAAATCACTATACGTGGGTTTTCTCACGAAAAATAAAATGGTTTTAGGTTTTAACAAAAATATCTTGTTTTGTTTTTTGTGATGTAAACATCATATCTTTTATTGCTAATGGCTTCCTTTATCAGACGACCAAAATAAATTATAATCCATTTCCTTCACGTTGGAAGAATGATAAAGAAATATCAACCATTTCGGCCAGATTTGTATTGTAAATAAAATAAAATGTGAATTATCCTCTCAAATATTATCAATGTCAGCCATACAGTTTTGGTGATTTGATTTATAATGTCAAGGCTCTAAAACGTCTTTTGAAAGGACTTGTTTTTTATCTAGGCTAACTTTTAATGAAATGCCATTATATTGTCATTATTATTAGCATCAAATGATTATTTCGATGTTACAAGGCGCTGGCCGTTCTCGATAGGTGAAACGAAGCAACAAAGACAATTCAGAGCTACTCGTATAATTAGTGTGAAGTTTGGAGTCTGCTTTGTTTTAGTATCTCCAAGGTCTTAGAAATGCGTGAAACATATTCAGTAAAGTTTAACGAAAGAAGCTTCTAGTCTTGATGGCGCGTGTCCTTTAGTCGAGCGTTTTACCACAATAAAGTGGTTTTCTAAATTGTTGCTACGCTACACGGAATTTCTTTCAGAACCTATGTCGTATTTAAGAATGCAAATGTCTGTTTAATACTCGACCACACTGTTCTAAGTGTCCTCGTTGTTGCATCTCTGTTTGCTGTTTTAGTACGGAGTTTCGCAATTAGTTAAAATCCTAATCATATCCGTGATTAGTTTGTCGGAAATTGCTAAAATAGATCTTCCGTTGTCCTAAGGCTATCTATGCGCTTACGTTGTGAATGACCTGGTTGAACCTTCAGGCAGGCTTAGAATAAGAGAATTGATATTGTTAACCAAACCCTCTATTATGATAGGAACAATTCGTTAGACTAATAATTCAATTTCCTAAGAAAACTTAAAAGGGGGCTTAACACGCGAAAACATATGCTTTCTGTGTGCCGCCCCCTTTGTTCACCTCGCCGTATCTGCATGGTAAACTAAACTTTTGATTTTATTCCTCTTTCTACCCTATAATTAGATCAACCGACCGCTCTCAATGAAGAAAGATGGCATTCAAACACGCAACAGGAAAGTTTCATCCAAGAACAAGAACAAAAATAAAGGAGTAAAGCAAGAACACAAAGGAGACGAGACAGGACTTAAGCACAGCAACAATGATATCTCGTCTTGCTACAGCCCAACCAGTGTGATAGCGTCCAACACATTTAGCCCAGTAATAAGCGCTGGCGGTGTACATACCCCGACAGCATTCAGTAGACCAGCTATGCCACCATATTCCAGCATCCACCCAGGCTTATATGGACCGATCGTTCCTGCCTCAACTGGTTCCCTGTTACCTGGTCCGCCCAGCTTGTCTGTGTCCTGACTTCACCGAAGACTCTCCACTACATAACACATTTATCTCTACGGCTGATGTACAATAGACAAATATTATCACGACGGAATCAGAATAGAAACAAATCTGCAGTTGAACTCGGTCTAATGCTACTGATAAATGAAATTGATAGGAGAAGCTAGACTCGGGCACAGCTCGAGCTTTCCTAACTTAACACTCGACTTATGTCGACGAAGTCTTGTACAAGTTACGCCCTCTCGCTAAATGCTCAAATAAACGGTTCTATTAGGTTCTGGTTGTTTTGCGATCTATTTCAATGTTAATATTCTATAGGTCGTATGATAAGATATGAACCGCTGTAAATTTCACCTCTTTGGTGATAAAAAGGCTATTTCAGCAAGATAAAATCCACGTATTTGATTGCACGAAATTCTTGTGTAATTAAATTTTATCATTGGCACTGTTGACTTGCGTCCGCTTCGCGCGAAAAGCTCCATTCGTGTCACTAATTCAAGATGTATTGATATAATTATTATAGACTCTAGAGTTTTTAACTCTTAGGAGAGAAGTTACAAATAAAAAGGTTTGTATATTGTCTGTAAATTAAAACGAAAAACCTGATCTTTATGTTAGTTGTTCGAAAGAAATGGCGCGTTATACATTTTGCGTCAAGAAATTGTAAAAGAAAAACTGAACATTCTGTTGTAAAAGTGTCTTCACAGCCTATCGTGCTGTATTTATATACGTGTATACATATTTCTTGTCTGTCTTTGTGATTACAGATTTCAGAGTAAATGTCTATTGACTATTTGAATGAAAATAAAGATAATTCGAAACAAGAAATGTGTCGTTCTCTTCAAACATATACACACATGACATGAGTCTATTCCCATTCCAAACTTTGGATAAGTCAGGGTGCTAAAATGCCATATTGCCACTGTGCATTATTTGAAATGTTATCGACTTCATCAAAGTTTGGTATTATATTTTGCCTTGGAAGATACCAGATAGAATTGGTCTTACACACATTCTCCTTCTTTGTCAAGTGGAATAAGAGCCGTTTCTTTTAGAGAAACTTGCAAGTACTTTCAGTTTTATTGTCGAATTAGAAAATGTAATTTTGCAAGGTAAGAAGAGATTCAATTTATGGTTAACCCGGATTTTATGATAGTCCTAACAAACGCAATCAACCCAAGAAATCTAATCAGTGATATAAAAAAATGCATTTCACTGCTCTAGATACCAGAGCTCCACAATATATAATCTAAAATTACTATGCACTTAGGAACCAAGACAGAGAAATGGCATTATATTAAAAATATTGAAGGTTATACGGCTAAAATGCTATATTTGCCGTGTGAATAGTCGGAGACATAGTCAGTGTTTTAGAACATTCTTCTTTATTGTATTTTTTATAAAAGGACAAGGTGTAAATTGGCCTATATCACCAAAAAATACACAAGTCCTAAAACAATTGTGACAAATTTGCGTGAGATAAGAACAAGTGTGCCATGCAGTTGTACATTTTAGGGTACGTTTTAATGACTGGTGTGTCTTTAAAGAGGAGCTGTTGAATCCATAGTGATACTGCAGTGAAGATGGAATTTCTTTGAAGCAAAAGAACAAACGATACTCGTATATGCCGCTACCCGGTATATGTCATATAGCCAAATTTGACACTTCATGTGAAAGACAAAATTGGTCGTTTACAATTTACACGATATTGATTCACAACTTTAATGGCGTTTTATACCTGGTTTTATCGGTAGTTTACAGTTTCCTGAATAGAGAATATGGCAAAATGCGACTGATTTGAAAGAAAAACTTCCTACGCTTTAAATTCGTGATGACTTTTTCCTGTAATTGTATAACGAATTGCAATAAACCCTTCTGGGTAGAATTCGCACAAACGAAAGAAACCGATTCTATAATTGTCTGAGCCGGTCTCCCGTGTGAATCAGGGGAATATTGGTCATTTTATGGTCTTTATTTTAGTTTACTGATAAGTCAAAGCTGATAACCTCATACGTGCGTGAAACTAGAATGGCCGGCAGTTCAAAACCTCTCTATCTCTTAGATCACTAAAGGTAGCGCGAGAAAGATATTAAACAAAAGTCTTACCATTCATGTACTAATGCATTCGAATACGGAGTTGCAAACGATGCCGCCATGTCGGCAAGTTGCACTAGGACTGCACGAGGACTCTATATTTATGAAATAAGGTCAAGTTCTCCGTGTCATTTATTTGTATTAGATTGCTAACGTGAAATATACTTTAAAAAATTGTCGAGGTTGGTGGCAGAATTTAGATGTCGTAGAAGGCAATTGTTCGAAACTGGTGGGTTGTTTAATTCGAAATGCTTACTACGTTATACGTCAACATAATCAACTCGTGAACCTTCACTGAACCACAAAAAATCTGACATGCAATGAAGTAGTTATATTGCTGATGTAATCAGTTTCGCTAGACTATACTGGGTAGAAAACAGTCGTCAGAGTATTCTAAACCCTAGAGCAACTACTCGGTTTACATTGTCCTATATCTTCGATCTGTCACTGAGGTGACTGACAGACATTTTAAAACATGTTTAAGCAGGAATGAAACCAGCAAAATGGATGATTAAGCAGTACAACTTGATCATGCATGAAACACGAAAAAAAATATTGTCCTTTTTTGAGCATAACTTACAAGAAAATGTCTGTGGTTTGAAATACGAGGAAGCCGTAGTAAGGAAACAAATTGTAAAATTGTTTCTCCGTACAGTTCATGTGTTTCTTAATTGTTGTATCAGTACCGAGAAAGATAATTTAGACATACATATACCACACACACACAAACATACATGCATGCATGCACACACTCACTCACTCACTCACTCACTCACTCACTCACTCACTCACTCACTCACTCACACACACACACACACACTTCTTTATTTCAATTTTCGTTTACACTTTGAAATAGCAAAGGCTAATCAGTCAAGGTTGTGGTAAGAAATTTTATAAATTTGAAAGACGAGTTTACAAGACTATCGCCTGGGTAACCGGATGAAATTGAAAGTCTTATATTTTGCTACTCTCCCCTAACTATGAGCAACTGTAGGACCTCTGCAACTGATTTCAGGATTTCAGTCTTAACTGATCAAATCACTATTCTCTTTCGTCTATATATATATGTTTTTATGTTGCTAACTAATACAGAAATTAAATACCCAATACGCGATCAAAATGTAATTAATTGAATACAACCGTGTTTCTTCAAGTTTGAATTTCCACCCTACCATATATGTCATTTCGTTCTGAGTTTTGAATTAATTTCCAGTTAGAACTGAATGATCGTCTCGACTGGTACTATGCATATCACTCTATGTTTTCCTAAGCTACAAAAGAGTAATTGTCGAACCTTTTAACTGCTTTCTTCTGAAGAAGATATTGTTGTCTAGCGTGGCCTACGTGCTTCACAAAAAAATACCAATTATATTTTAAAAAGTCAATAAACCAACCAACTCCAAAATAGAGAAACAATGCATTGTTGATTTTAAAGTTTTCTCTATGATAAAGCTACGTACTGCATGGTCAACAAGTTTTGCATTTTCAGTCAAAACTGTTTTGTGTCCCTTCGCACAAAGTACTGTGAATAAAAGAGCCTTTGAAATAGTGTAAAAAATATATCTTTCACCTTCAGTTTTTAAAAAAGTTTGAATAATCAGCGACTCCGGCCCCTGTATTCAAGACCCTGTATTCAAGACCCTTCTCACGTGGAGCATGTCGAACTAAATCATTAGGGTAGCGCTTTGAAAATGCCAGAAATTGCAAAGAACAAGTGAAAGTTGCTAAGCAGCCAAAATTTGGGGATTTTATCTAAAAAACTGCAACACTGGCGAAGTTTTAAAACGCGCTAACATCGGCATTTACATCGACATTCTCCATGTAAGAAGGGTCTTTTGACTTTGACATTTCGGGAGCATTAATCCTCTAAGATATACATTTTAAAACTATTTGGACAGCGACGTGGAAATTGACACAAGTAAAACAATAACAAACACAAGTGTTTGTCATGTCTCTACTGAGTAAAATAATTCTTTATAGAAAATGTCTGGACTAATCTTAACGCCTTAAAACTTTGTCTATAAAATTGCCGTAGGATTTTTTCAAATAATAAATGCTTTCCAATAACAGCGCAAAATAATCAGTTTGTTCTAAACAAAACTCGTTTCAAAATATTTTTAAAAGGTTTTCTAAAAGCTACGCTTATGATTGTTTTTAGCCTCCTGTGATGCGGGTACCGGTTTTACTTCAAAACAGAACTTCTTTTTATGTCTTTGTAAATAACAAAAAATACATATATAATTTTACAACAATAATGAATAAACAGGTACGGCTTGTATTCACTAAGTAAGAGGATATAGAACAGCCCGATCACTATTGATCAGCCGGTTCATGTGGTCAAATTAAATGTATTCGGTCTGGCTGTCTACTCTGTCGGCGAAGCAATGTAACTGCTCGAGTTCCCTATGGATTACGAGATTTCAGCTAAGGAATTCTCAGTCAGTTCTGGCGACTGTGCACATAAGTGCAATTTTAATTAATTTTTTAGAACTTCCACATTCACTAGAGGTTCAATAGAATTGATTAATTTCAAATTGTTTGTTATGTACATTTTCAAAAGCTACTGCCTCTCAATATCCATATCCAATTTTTATGTAACTTGAATTACATTGCATTATTTTCTGCATATAATAAACAAATAGTACAGTGACTTGACCTGTGGAGAATACCATTTTAAATTAGTAAAGTCATAACCCTGTTACAAAGAAATTTCGCTTTGAGCACCGCCCCAGCCTGTTCAATTTACTTTACTGATAATATTTTCAAAAAACGTCTCCTTGAGCGAGCTTGAAATGACAATTAAACTGAGAACAAGCATTTGTCATTTCTCTATATTTGCATTATTTTCTTTTTACTGTGTATGATAAAATTTGAAAGTAGTTACCCAAATTGATAGTTTTGTTTTCTGACTGATAAGAAAGGTTGCGGTACAATGGCACCCTGCACGAGTTGCGCCTTAGCGCTTGTAATGTCTATAAGCCCCGCAGGTTCTCATGACCAAATTTCTTTCATCTCTGTAGGAACACTCTTGCAGTTCTAAACACAATAAATGCTACAATTGAACATGAGGCAACCGGTGACCTATTATTTCAATTTTAGCCATTATAATTACAATTGCGATACAAACAAGTATTTAATTTATACTCAGTAGGACACCAGCCCACTACCCACACGTATGTCAAAATATATGAATGCAAATTCAACACACTTATGACATTTGTTTATAACATGTGTGTAGCGGTATATCATATTCAAAATACCGTAAAGTCCCACGTTAATGGTTCATTTATCTGCGGCTAAATGAAGCGAAGCGGAATGCCAAAGAGCTGATAAATGGTTTCCTGAAGTCCCCT
>JANUFV010022233.1:0-19455 GCA_024757865.1 Epizoanthus scotinus
TGGTGTGTGGTGTGTGGTGTGTGTGGTGTGGGTATAACCACATGAAGTTCGGGGCAAATCGGTGATAAGTTGATTTGTTCGTGTAAACCACGGAAAAAGTCGAATTGTGAGAAGTTTTTCCTTGACAAGTTTCCTTGTTCAACAACTTGCATGCCAGCTTTTGAACAAGGAAACTTGTCAAGGAAAACATTGTCAAGTTAAGGAAACTTGTTATGAATACTTGTCAAGGGACATTGCTCGTGTGAATGGGTCTTTACACAACTCAATTCTTGAACTCTTAAAAGGGCTGTGTCACGGCTATTTAAGGCATTTTTGCTGTGTATGAAATTCTCCACAAATCAAAGGAAATCTAAAAATAGCAGGTTACCGTGGTAGAAAAAACTAAGAGAGATTATGATAAGTCGTAAAGGAACGTGGATGATAAAAATTGGGGAAGATTAAAACGGATTACAAACTCTCAATTTAATTTCGGTCCAGGATAGACATTAAATAAGTTAAATCCATTTCGCTGTGAAAATTATCTTGCTTATATTTAGACACTTTGTTTTAACAATATATAACCATTTAATCATTTCTTGTTATCCTGTTGAGCTAAAACTTGTGTTTCATGACTGTGAAGGCTTTGTTCCTAACATGACTGGAGAGCATGCGCATTACGGTGACACAGCCCCTTTAAAAGCCACACCTGGAAAGCTTATCGATAATGAGATATTTTACCGGATTCTTTTTTCTAGCTACCTATGAAATAAACTACAAAATGGTGGCTACAAATTGTACTACTCCAGAACTGCATATCTGTAACTTCACTGCTTAGTTCTAGATTCCTTTTCAATCTGAAGGGATTACTACAAGATAATTCGTTTTTCAACCACTTTACATATAATACTAGTTCCTTTTACTAAATTACAATGGCGCGGCATTAGCTCATTCCTACAAAGCACACTGTGTCAACTTCTCACTGTGGGTTCAATTCAAACACCATTCTAAAGTTGCTAAAGAATATTCTAGACTACTACAACAGCAGTACGTCCTTTTCTCAAGATGTTTTGATGACATACAGCTGTAGGAATATAAACGACTTCCTTGTACAAACCCTGGTAAACGTAGATTAAAAGGAATTTAAACGACTTCCTTGTAAACTTAGATTAAAATTTTGCTAGTTGTTGTTCGCTTCGGAACAGCGGACGCTTTTCGGTTACTAACAGTACGTCTAATTTGCAAAGTCGCACAATGATCCTATGGGGATAATGTTTTAGTCAGTGTGACCCTCTTCACCTCCATCTGTTAATGTCAGAACGTGCCCTATTTGAATGCAAAATATTACCCAAGAGTTAGATTGTTTACACCATTTAGCACCAGTAAGATAAATGAGAAACAGTGGCAACAGTCAACAGACCAACATGTGTAGAATATTCTTTGATAGCGTCACGTTGGGGCAAAGAAACACGATGAAAATCATGATCAAGGGGTTAATAATCCCCTGCAACCGTAAAGCCAAGCTCTCTGCCAAAAGCTATTTGAGTAAGGGGCGTTCATTTTAGCTGGGAAGCGAAATAATCCGGTTCTTTTTGTCGTTTTTCTCCTCAAGCCATGCAAAACAAATATAATTAATGAAGAATCTAACAGCTGCCGGTACCAGCTCGACTTCCACGAGTTGGAGAATCGTGTAAACAAACATAATATTTTCTTCTAACATATTGTTAGACATGACTGATCTCAGATAATGGTCGGATCATTGAACTGAAGACAGAAACGTTTCAACACATTTCTATTTCTCTGACTCATCAAAAACTTCCTCAGTTTTAGCCCAGAGGCTAAATGCGAACTTCTGGAAATGCAGTTACAATATTCAAGGTGCTGTATCTTACCCGTCACACGATACTATAAGCAGTTTTATACGGGCTCACGAATATACATAACATTCTGGAGTGACTATTCTTGGGGCTTGTTCAGTTACAAACTGTAATGCCAAAACAGACAAGAAATGTACACGTGTTCGGGCGTGTTTTTCAAAGCCCCAGGGCTCGGAAAGGTTTCATTTGGCAACAGTGCAGTAAACAATTGCTTTCCTAGAGCTCACCATTGTCCAGGTTTTCATTGAAAGTGTACTAAAACCGCAGTAATAATGGTAGAAGCGCACAGTTTCGAATCCTGACAAGCACGGGAACGGTAAAGGCGGCTTGTTACTCACAAGGTCCCCACCCATACACGGGAGTGTGTCTACTCATCTCCCTCCTGTTCAGTACCTCCTGTTATCTGTCTTATTTTTCCACACATTCAAGTTGTTTACGAATTCCTCACGGTGTTTGTCTGTTAGCAATATCGGACGCATCCAGCACTGTTGTTATAAGTATTCTTGTCGTGATAAAATCTTCTAATTATGCTGTTTACAGAATTGCAGAAGCATTTTCCTGCCAACGAATGAAGATAATATTTGATAAATTATTTTAAATGCCACCAGCAAGTGCAGTGGACAAAGATGATACGTAGGTGGGAAGTCTTCATGTCGAGCGAGACGACCTCCCCCGAGTCTGAAGAGCAAGATAGCCCGCCACCGGCAAATGATAATGTAGAGAATCGACTATTCATGAAGATATATTAGCTTTGTAAATATTTCAACAACCTTTTTAAGGAGACTCTATGGAGCCTCTTCTTTGTTGGCTTGTCAAAAATAGACTAGCAGTGAAAGTACTAGAACTATGGCATAGACAAAAAGGGTAAATTTAACTTGACATTTAACGGCATCTTCCGTCCAGAGAGAGAAGAGAGCTCCTGTCCTTGTCATATTAAAATATGTTTACATTCAAACTCCATGAAACTACGGAGACTGCTGGCTCAAATACACGATCGTGTATAATTACAATAATTTTACAATTTAATCGCTGTACATATGTGCGTATGGTGTATCGTATCAAGCGAAATATCAGTGCTAATGTGTATATAATTTCACGTTTCATTTTCTCTTGATCTATTTAAATTTCACAGTCTTTGTAAACTAATATGTATGTATTAAAATGCGCAAGACACTATCGACGTCCAGTTGATCCTCCGCCAATAATGTTATTTGCAACTTTTCATGAACATCACTTTGAAAGTGTTTTTTAATCTTGTGTAAAATGACGTGCATGCAATGTCTTCCGCCGATGAAAAGGGCTCAACTACAACAAAAACAACAACAACAACAACAAGTTTTTTATTTACACCTAAAACTTTAATGATATACAATAAATAGAACGAAACAAAAAAGTACTTTTTTAAACGTTTTTGCGACGAGTGTTCTTTCTCGGTTTTAAATACGTTTTGGTTTGGAATTTTAACGGAGAACATCTACAAACTGAAGTCCAAATTCAAAATGACAGACTGTAACAGTTTTGAAACACGGGGCATCTGAGCTGGAATAATTAATGAGAAACCTGGTTTACTGGTTGCAGTTGTTTTTGATCTTCTGATGACCAAAACAAAGTCAAACATGTACTTCAAAACAGATTGAGACAAGGCACGTCTGTTCGAAAATTAATATAATAACGCAAATCTATAAATTTTCATTGAAAAACATATACAGATAAGGTTGTACAAAGTTTCATAGCATCTCCTAGTGTAGTAACTAGATGATTTGGGAATATGTTGAATATAACGGTTTATATCACTGACTAAAATAAGAATGGTAAAAGTTATGTAAAATTCCCCAGACTTTCAGGAGTTGCTTCTGCCTTCCTCAGTCGAGTAAAATTGATATGCAAATTTGACGACAATGTCCACAGAGAAGCTACAATGACGTATCGTTGTTTTTGGCGCATAGGGAATTGTAAATTATAAGTTGGGGAATAATTTGATTGAATAATTATTATAATATTACAATTATATTATATTAAAAGAGCTTGACGTGCATAATTTGAATTGAAGAACCACTTACTACTACTACAACAGTGTTACTTCCGTCCATTTAGTTGTCAGTGATACGTAGCTCTGACCACTGACAAGCGTTTATGAATGGTCGTAACCACTATAAACTTTGTCACTATCTGGATTACTATGTTTCTTGAAATGAAGAGGGAGAATTTAGCACTTGATCAAGCTTGTTGTCAATTCGCTCTTTGCCTTGGGACCAGCCATGTGCTTTATTGTTAAATCAAGCAAATAATAGTCAAATTAACCGGGTGATGAAATATTGTTATGGCTTTTAATACCAGTAGCTCTTCAGAACAGTTTTGTGCTTTCTTTTCCTTCTTCCGTCCGGCAAGAGTTATCGGTAATCATTTTATTTATTTCCGTGAGCTTGGAAATGATTGCGAGTATTTGAGAAGTTAGCCACAGCACTATAAATGTGAATCAATCGAATCAGCCGCCTTGTATGCATAATAAATGACAGAATTTGTGAAGGGAATGGCGATTTTAAACAACACGAACCGGATAATTACAAAATCTTCGAATTCGTACATTTAAATGAAAGTATACGACAGGGCAGGTCAATATAAAGTTCAGAGACAGAGTGGTGAGTGAGAACATGAGAATCTCAAAGTTCATGAATACTTTCGAGATTATCTCTTTCTTGATTATTTCTTCGACTTTTAAAACTATATTGTTATGCGAAACGCACAGAGGCAAAATACTTAGTTTAATCACCCAGTCATCCACCGGCAGTGGACACGATCATTTCACATATTCAAATGCTATTGAAAATAGAATGGCATTGCTATTGTTCTGAAGCGAAAGCTTTTCCTTCTCAAACAACAGGAAACAATTCTCTCCAGCTGAAGTATCATTTAAGGAGTCCATTTAAGTGCCTCGTGATTGAATCAGCCAATCATATTCTACGCTATCAAGAGACAGCTGGTACTGTTATTTTCGCGGGAAAATCACTGATGCGTATAGTGAACAGACAGCGCGTTATTCTGAACAACAAAAACCTCTATTTTTCATTTATGTGTGAGTTATTCCTCAGAGAAGAGCCTGAAATGTTTTTGCAATCGATTTGACCACCGTTTAAGCTTCCTTGGAGCAATGTTAAATGATGAAAAGCAACTAATATTCCACGTAAAATCATAAGAAGTTAATGAGTATTTGCATATTTTAATAGCCTTATATAATTTGATGGCAAGACACGGCCATGGGTTAGTCTCCTTTGGGTTAGTTGCCACATTTCCACTTCTTTTTATTACTGCTATTCAAACATCGATATTATCGATCTCTTTATTTGTTTATTTGGTATGTGGAATTGTGGGAGAAAGCGGTTTCGATTTTGCTATTTTAAACAAGTCCAATGTTGATATTTTGAGATAATTTCATTGATGAATGGCAAATAGTGGGTGGATGGCTCGCTGAAACCACAGAGCCAGAGAACACGTGTTGAATCTTGCAAAATATCCTCACCTAAAGGCTAAATGAAAAGCCTGAACTTATCAATTAAGTGGATATTCTTTTATAATAAATTGAAAAAATATTGAGTTGATAAAGAAATTAGAATGAATCGAAAAAGGAGAAATTTGTAGTATAACGAATGTTTTAAAAATAATCCAGTTATCACCCTACGTGTTGCTGTTCCTGACTGTGTGACTGATTAAACGATAAATTCCCATAATGGTGGTCATGTCAAGGCCGAGGAGTTTGACCAATCAGCTTGCAGTAATTTGCATGTGATGTAATTAGAATGCTTACTCGGCCACAACTTGTGTTGTTGGTCTGAGGAGCTTACGCGAGTGGAGATGTAGGTGATGTTTTGGGCTAGTGCTTTTGATGTCCCAGCCGTAGATGAAGTGAAACTTCTAAGGCTCGAATGGTAGTAAATAAAATTCTAACCTAATGCTCGCTTTAGCTCAACAGTAAAAGAATGGCCTCGCAAGGTCCTCAAAGACCACGACGAAATGCATCTCCTGCATCGAGCTCAAAACCTCAACCTATGCGAGCCATTTTGCCATTCTGCCTTCTTCGGAATCCAAGCCCGACGCGTGTAAACCCCATAAGAAAGTCAAGCCCGTCTTCTTCTCCAGTTCACGGGATAGAAAATGGATTTAAACCAAGAAGAACTTCTCCAGAAACACGTGCGTCACCGGAGCATCGCCGTAGTCCAACCTCGCCATCTTCTTTGAGTTCAAAAGGTACTCGTTTCGTTTATAAATTCAAAGCTTAAACATGGGAGATGTTTGATGTTTGTACATGAAAGAAATTCCTCCCAGTTTTTACAAATACATCATACTAGACATATGTTACGAAAAAATTGGACTTGAGCTGTTCGGCTTGGTCAAATCCCCTTCACTCTTCAGCTTATCGGAGACGACATGATCTGTGAGTGCATAGTTCTCGCTTTCAAGCTGTGCCTTCTTTGGCAGTAGAGCACATATACAAGCCCTTTTCATTCTTTAACCTTTCCTTATTTTGATACAACAGAGAGGCCGAAAGCAGTGAAGGGGAATTCAGTCAATGCTATAAGACGGACATCGTCGTTGGACGCCATTTCGGGAAACTACTTGAGTTGTCAATGGCCGCGAGATGTTGGCAGTTATGGCCCCAGTGTGAGTCACAAAGCGACACAGGTTAGTAAGTTAGCACAGTATTGTATAAATTATATGTTATATATACTGGACAGACTATCTAGTTCTGTCAGTTCAAGGGACTCTGCTGAATTTATTCATCAAAAGTCTCTGTTTCTGGGTTGAGCAAATGTGAAGTTTATATACTCGTAGTAAGAGTTTTCTTAGTCGAAGGAAGGTTCCTGTCTTACAGAAATGTGTCTTTCCTCATTGATGGTGTGTACTTAAAGTTTTCGGATGTATAGTGTGTTCGCAAACAGGTAAACTAGTGTCAGTTATTCTAATATTAAATAGGACTACCTCAAATGACTATTCAGTCAGTTTTAGTAATCGCGCGGTTAGAGCAAGAAGAAGAACAATTTGTTATTTGTACACTAGCCTGTAGGTAGCCAGTAGGTTGTTGATGATTCTCCAACTCGGCAGTTGTTTCTTACATACGAGTGAAATTACGAAAAGTCAAAAATAGTGGGCAAGAGATATTTTAGGATTACCCTGGCTGATTTAGGATTTGCAGACTTAAGTTATTAAATGTTCGTATTTTTGAGAAATTGTGGCATGTACCGTCCCTATCTCGGCTGCCTTGCAGATCTTAATAAATTTGCCAAGATCATTTGAAATTTAATTAATGCGAAACGCTGATAGCGCATTTATGCGCAGCGATAAAATACAAACGCGTTTTACAAGTGCGCATTTTAGTGTTATTCTTAAGATAAGTGACAGACTAAGTTGTAGTGATACCATATGCCTTTCTATTATGTGAACAGAAATACTATTTTTGCTGCTAACCATTCGCAGTAGCAAAAATATTATTGATATTTATCACCTGTGCACTTGTGGACGATTTGACATTAGGTTGCAGATATAGAAACCATGGCAAAATTGAAGTTGCTTCTTTTCTTTATAACGTCATATCCATTGGTGTCTATAGAGGGATTGCAATAACAGCCAACCAAGAAAAAAAATACTGGAAATATATCAAACCAGTAAAGAAATGAGTTACAGTAGTGCCTTGATGAAAATTTACTATCAAAGATACGGTAGATATTTCAACAGCTTTCCTATGTATGTGAAATTCTAAGCACTAATTCTGATCGGCTGTAATAACCACTGACTTCATATATTGCTGAATTTCTAAACACTCTGAAAAGCTGCTATTTTTGTACGTGATCAAACAATTATGAAGTAAAATGAGAGTTGTTATATTCAATGGTGTTTTGTGGAATGGTCAGTGTAAAATGAAGACTAGATTTAGACCAGAGGTAAAATGTAGACTGAAGCTCAGCAACAAGGCTGTTTTAGACTCGAAGGAGAAAGTTTTTTTTCTTTTCAGCATCTGCACTGAAAGTTACTGCCCTACATGAACTTTAATCAGGCCGCCGTCCATTCCACTACCTCCCACTGATTGGCATCCAGTTTATTTATTTAGAAGGTTACAAATATCATAGATCTGTTGTAATAGACAAAACCAATTCTATAAATGATTAAATGCAACTGATGATAAATTATTTCTTCAATAAAGCGCAATTACCACAACATTGCCCTCCTTGCTTTCCAACGTGGGTTATGTTTAACAGACTAACAAGTTTTCGCTCAATGTCGCCTGAAGAGCCTGGTGGCAGGCTATGTTCAGATGAGTCATCTGGACACATTTTTGAGATATAAGTAAACTGTAGATTATGTGACCGAAACTACACAAGATCTTGGTCTCTGCTCCTGTGCGTCTAAAATGGCCTTGTCACACATGTTAAACTTTAGTCTACATTTTACCCTCTGTCTACACTCTCCCCCTCGTCTGCAGTCTGTGTTTTAGACTGACTGATTATGGAACAACTGCTAAATAGTGTGCATGTGTTTCATGTACTTCTTGTATAGGAAAAGGTTTTAATTGATTGCAAATTCAAGAAAGCTGTCTGCCACCATAAGGTGGGAATTCTATGCTACCTTTGGTAGGAAAAACTACTAAGACAAATTTATAATGTGAGCATTCACAATTGTATTTTGTGAGATGTACCGTAGTGGCATGGACCTGCTTTTAAATGCATTATCCTAAGTAGAATCGAATTGTAATCCACCTAGACTAGTAGTAGTGACCAGTTCCTACTCGGATTGCTTGAGTCCTTTATCAAATTTGTTTTAGGACATGATGATTGAAGTCATGGCAAGAATATTTTATAGGCTGGATCAAAAGGCAATAGGATTTGTATGAGAGTTGGGTGACAAGAGTTGGATATAAGTGTTTGGTCAACTTCCATGCATGCAGTCAAATGAGGATGAGAGTTGATTAGATTTGAGAATATTATTAATTTTCTGCTAAACAAAAAAATGAGATCTGTTGTCAACTCTCATCACAATTCTAACATGTTTAATGAGACGAGAGTGCTTGACAGTTTGTTTGATCTGCTGGTTGTGAGGTAGAAGTATAAAAAATGATCTGTTTCAGCACCAAAAACACTGAAAATGTATTTTGTATTTTTTGATGTAAAAGAAACTAAACCTGAGTACATAAAAGGTTGCAACTCAGGCCATAAATTGACAAGCAAAAGTGTATGCTAGAAAGATTGCTGGACAATCATTTGAAGTAATTTCTATTTTCCAAGTTTTTTTTAATGTATGCTATTGAGGCCCGTGATATGTGATTGTTCTCATAAATGTGTGCAAAAAATCCATCAAAATCTCTGTTTGTACGAATAATAAACATTATTATGCTTGTTCATGTGCAAAGTAGGCACACAGCAACACATTCAAAAATATGCATTTTCATTGAAGCTAAAATTTTGAAAGGGAAGTTTTTCCTAGTCCCAGTGCTAAGTATCCCAGTGAAAAATGGGCTAATCCCAGTTCCAATTGTACTCCTATACCCTCTATACAGGCTCCATATAAACTCAATTGTGTAACAAGTGTTCACCAGGATGAAAAATAATGCATATCATCAAATCCTAAAATAGACTGACACTACTCTTGCCGGTGTTGATTCCTGCCACAAATAATAATCATATCTTACTGTGTACATATCTTTTCACCTCTTGACAGACACCTACATCATGGGATGAGATATGCGACAGTGATGAATCTCGAAGAGCAAGACACAAGAGATCAAATTCCTGGGGCAGTGCTGACCATTTGAAAGAGGTAACTTTCTACACATTTTTTGGTGGTTGTTAACTTTTCCCTGCCTTTTCTATTTCTAGCACTTATAAAGTGATGATCTTTTCAACAAGAAAGTACAATTTCTGCAGCTGTTGTTGTAGCTGTTTCAGTACTAACTGTGTCAGGTCCCTATTACAATATTTACAATGAAATTATGTTTATTAAGCACCATCTGGCATCACTAATAAGAATGAAAAGTAATACTGAAAAAGACTCTTGTTTTATTCAAGATGTGTTGGACAAATCAGAATGCACCATTAATATTTTTAAGTTACTTGTATACTATTCTGACACTGTTACATCATTACACAGAAACTGAAACAACACTTACAGCGTACCAAAGGTAGTAAGGCAACTCAGGTCCATGGACGACTGTCGCCACTACATGGCAACCATTCTGCCATTCCCCACACACAAACAAGGGCTGCACCATCAAGTGCAATTCCCATTCCAGTTTTACCCAGAACAACCGAAGGGGGACATCAGAGACGCAGTGTCGAAGGCCTTAATACGGAAATTCAGAGATTAGTTTTGATAACTGGTGGGGATGAGTGTCATCTTGATAGAGTGAGTGGATTTCTCCATTCTGTGGCTACAAGTGGTGACATATTTGGAAATCCTTGCATTCTTCCAGAACAAGTGAGAAAACTAATTTTAACTTGCTAACTGCTAAATGCTAACTGTTAACAACTAATTAATTATAATTTTTGCTAAAAAGACAAAAACAGATATAGGTCACCATGAGATGCAATACTCAGATTTTAGACTCAGAATAAATAAAATTCCAAATGGATACCGAGTGGACATATATTATATGTCACTCTCAGACAAAAATATTCTCACATAAAAATTATCTTTAAATATATTCAATATCGTACTTAGAATGTACAAAAAATGATCCTCAAACATATTGGATTTGCAGATGTGGAATGATTGACCTAAAAATGTGGAGGATCATACTAAAACACAACATTTTTGTCAAAATTGAAGAAACCCAGCTCCACCTTCATATCCAAAAGGAGAACATTTCTAATTTCTATAATTAGAGTGCAGGACACATGTTGAAGATTACAGGGCAGAGGTCACAAGTTACAGGTAACCTTTGATCTGTGACCTTTGATCTATTTCTTACAACTGACCTATGATCTGTATATAGACCTGCTGCATTTCTGACTTTAATCAACACTTGACTTGTCTTGATTAACTGTTTTTAGCATAAAATTAGTAAAGTAATGTAAATTAAAGTAACAATCAGTCTTGAGTTTCCACTGCTAAGTCTGTTACATAATTATGTGTACATATCTGTGTGACTGTGTGTTTGTTTCTAATCATTACTTGTAAATGATTCTGACTAATTCTCGATCTGTTCCCTTTGGACTGTATTCCACAACTTAGACATTACAAGATGTCAGTTTGTGACTGATGTTTATTTTATATCGATCTAATCGCTGCTTGTTATTGGTGGCTGCATGTTTGCTGATGACTAGCTATTTACTGATGTCAGTTTAATTTATGACATAATTATGTCTCTTTTCGACCACTAATCACTGCTTGATTTCGCTTGACTTTGACATTGCATTGTCAAAACAGCTTTTGACAAATAGTCTATTGACCAATGAGAGATTCATTGCATTGTCATTGAATTTGTATCAATCTTTGACAGTCAAGCAAAATCTGCTCTATTGATGGGAGCTTGTTTACTGCAATGTTTTTTCACTAATGTCTGTTTTGTCACTAATCATTGCCTGTTACTCACTGCTTGGTCGTAGGTGTTTGATGTGACTGATGGCAGAAGGGCACCAATTTCAGAAATGCTATCTGGCAGCCAGAGCAATTTTAGAACAGTAGACACTCAAACACCAGCTGGAAACTCGGACTATCAAGATGGTAGTGGTGGAAGTGGGAACAGTAGTAGCAGGAGCCATTCTGTGTCACCAACATTACCACTGATAGCAGGAACAGCTGAATTTCCAACGTCAAGGTCTTCATCTGGAGGAGTAGCTGAAGGTGAACTGAATCCATCACCAGAACTCCCACCTGGTACAAAGTATGCTTCATCACCCAAACCAAACAATTCGTATTTATTTGCTCGAGAGCCACCAGACGGAGCAGAGAAAGTGCCACTACATGTGGAGGATGCTGGACTGTAAGTATTTATTATACTACACTACGCATTATGTATGTGGATGGATTGTTTTGCAGAAAAATGACACATACAAAGGTGTTAAGTTGATGCCCTTAGGAATAGTTAAAAACAGAGTACAAAAGTTACACTTAACTTTTAGCAAAGTAAGGTGCATAACTTGAGCCCAATTTTATAAACAGGGTATGAAATGTTCACCTCCTTTTCACCTCCTACAAGAAATAATGGAATTAGGACATTAATAATATCTGAATCATATCACAAATTTATTGAACAGGCTGGTGATTCTTTTCTGCCATTTCATGTCAAATTATTACTTGTTGCTTTGCTGCAAATGTTTGGGAGACAGACACATTCCTTTTTTGTGATCTGAACCATATCTAACCCAGGTGTAGTGGTCATATGACACTATTTAACAATTCTTTGTTCATGTTTGCTTTGTAGGAAAGTTGACCGCCCACAGTTTTCCCGTCCAGACACTTCAAAGGTAAAAATCATCTTCAGCAACAGTTCACCATTCACGACGTTACCCTCAATTCCCAAAGTTGCTGTGAACCCCATTCTGTCTGTTGTCCAACCACTTGCTGCTCCAGTCCCAGCATCTCAGTAGGAACTATGTACTTCATTGCGGAAGACCAGCTTGGACAAGTACTGACGAATATGTTTTTGTTGTACTTCAAAGACTTGGATGTTGATGCACAAAGTGCATTATTAAATTAGTTATTGGTTCAACACATACTTGGAAAGTATCCCTTCCCAGCATGGAGTCTGTGTACTGGCTTGTGTTTATATAAGTTTATCAACTGTGTTGGTTATGTGAGTATTTAGTATAATATAATATAATATAATATACAAACAAACATATGGTATATTTTATTTGTTTGTTGCTGTGGAACCAGCTAGAGTTTGATTTGATCTTATAAACCATTTTATGACTTGTGTATATATATTAATTTATTGATGTTACGTTTGTATGCATGGCAAGCCGCTGTATGCACACACTGCAGTTGGTGTGGTTAGGTCATTATGCTAGCCTGCAGGAGGTTGTGTGAAGAGATCCTTATAGCAGCAGATGCTGTTTAACAGAGAACATGATTGTAAAAATTGTAAAAATGAAAAACTCGGATATGTGAAATAGAAAAAACACTATACATTCAACTAGATCATACTTTGAAACTCAAGTATTGATGTTGTGTGTGCAAGCAATATAGAAAGTCAGGCTTGCCAGTGTGGATGAAACTGCAAATTAAGTTGAAGAAAGTTTTTATACATTATGATAAGATTACTGAGATTTGTATTGTACAGATAACACTTTACCTTAACTAAAGTTTCTCCTGGGATGTAAATTTTTGAAATTAGTATAATATTATACATGCATATTTTTAACAGCTAGATCTTTAAATTGCTAGTTGTGGCAGTTTTAATACCAGATATATATAAAATATACATAATAAAGGTTATGGAGGCCAAGATTACTGATGTTTTCTAGTTTAAAATATGGAAACAACATGATGTATTACAAGGTTGTATTGGTGACGCTGTTAGTGCACCATCATGTTGTTGTTCTTACTTTTGCTCTCAGAATCATAGAATGTTACATGTTGCTGCTAAATTATTGTGAATCTGGAAAGATCTTGACACGAGTTGACAGTTACTGTAGGTTTTACCATCCAGGATACTTGACGAGACTGACTTCATGTTAGCAGGCATTCTTGTCTAGCGGTAATTTTGTCTTTTGGCTGTGTGAGAATGGAATAACAGAGAATAGGGAGAGGGAAATATTACAAAGCTGTTATTATTAGCATATTGTTTACAGCATCTATTAATAGTGGCCAAAAAAACCCATTTATAAAGGACCTTGCATTGGCTGAAATATTTTAATTAAGTTGTCTCGCTGGGACTTGGCAAACTGATTCAGTTGGCAGTTTATACCAAAGAAATGAAGGTGTAACCAGGACCAAAGGGCATAATATTACCCTGTAAACAATAGCTAATTGTACACATTCTTTCTTTAACCTCTCTCCTTTTTGCTAAACAACAAGCTTCTTTTTATACCCCAATACAACAAAAAATGCCTGCTACACTTGGTTAGCACTTGTTATCATACTCCAAAAGGACATTTTGTGACCTCAGCTACGATTATCCCTAACTTAACCTTAACCGTGATCCCAATATTGTAGCTGAAGTCACAAAATGTCCTTTCGGTGTATGGTAACAAGTGCTTTTAACCACTACACTGACTAGTAATGAGAGCAGTTGTCAGAGTGTACATCTACAATGTATATTGTAACGACATTTTGACCAGTCCTAACTCAGTAACAACGAGTTGGGGGTGCTGGAAGTACTGTCTTGTTATATGATGAGAATGGGAATTAACTAGCCTATACTGTTTGCTGTTCAAGTATTATGTTAACTAGATTTATAACTATTTTAATACCATTTGCTGGTGTACTTTTAAATATTCAGATGAATGTTGATTGATAACATTTTTTCCATTAATTATGGTACATGTATTATCATGCCTGTTTGTCTATCATTTGTCAGAGTAAATTTATTTTCAAATTTGTAGACTAAAGCCATCAGTAAGTCTATTCTTTATGGAAAACAAGAACCTGTTTAACCCAAATAATCCATGGATATATAAATATATTATAATGGAACTTATCCTATAGAGTTTTTTTGTTAAGAACCAGTTTAGGCCAGAGTGAAAATTTGGGCTCTGATATATCAATGACATCAGAACTTGTTAATGAACCTTTTTGACTGCTTGAGGAATATTTTGATAAATAATCCCTGAAAAGTTGTGGGAAGAAAATGAATCTGGCTGACTTGCAGCAAGTTCTCTAATCACTGTCTTGGATTTTGTAATGTTAACCACACTTGTATAATATTGACAACCAATGTGGAGAGTTCTCCAAATAATGCCATGGGATTCTCCTTTGCTAAGAAATGAGGGTTAAGTTTTTAGGATTTTTTATCTCTTAAAGTATAAGCATGTCTGCGCTTTTCCTGAATATGTTAGACAGAGATATTAAATTTGCAGTTTGACTGAAAAAGCACATTTTAACAAAATTAATAGAAGAGTTACTGGAAAAATAGTTTTGAACATCATAAAGTTTATATGGGGACGGTTTAGTCTGAAGTGAGACCTCAACTGTGTAAGTAAAGAATGTTTGGAGCCAGCCAGAGTGGACGAGTTATTGCTTGCAAAATATTTGTTGTGAATTTTTTTAATTATCCCTATTTTTATTGACAGTGGACTCCAAGTCTACATGTGCTGTGCAATTTGTTCTTGTTAGTTTGCACATACAAGTTTTGTTTTTGAAATTTTATCACTCTTACTCCACAATATCACATGGTTGGCATTGGTCTCTAGGATTTTTTTGACTTGTCGATGTTAGGTACAGACAAGCAAGTTTTTCTGACAAGTTTTATTTGCTTGTGCATGAATTATTTTCTTAACATTAGTCTCCTAGTTCAAAAATGCACACACCAGCTGTGAATTGTGAACTCTTTTCAGTTGACTGTCAAGTAAACACTTTGTTTGTTCACATGAGCAAATAAGATTGTCAACTTGTCAAGGAAAACTTACTCATCAGTACCTGTGTGCCATATCAATAATTTAATAATATAATGGTTACCAAATCACAAACTTACCACTTAGGAGTCAAAACTAGGAGAGTGAATTAGGTAAATACTATTACATAAAATTATGACTTTGAAGATAATTTATGCCCTTTGCCAGATTTGAGCAGCAGCAATAATCTTTTTCGACATGTAGATGTGAAGAAAAAAAGCCAGGAAAAGAGATTGAACGGTTTGTGTGTTCTTTACAACTAATTACCAACTGAACTGTATAAGTTGTTTATAGTCAGTTTGTTTTGTAAGGACAATGCACGATGACTTCCATTTTGTTTTCATACTTGATCCTTATGAAAATCATTATAATTGTTATATAATTATGGTACAAGAACACATACTTATGCCTCACTCATATTTATTATCCTACATAATACAAAATTCTGTAGTTTTTAAAAGTGTACTTGTTCTCTGGATTAATTTGGAAAACTGGCCTTGAATTGCTGTGCTTTTGTTAGACTGGAGCCACAAAGTTATCTCTTTATGGTTTATGTTGTCAATACTACAAGGGCCTGGTTAAATTAATAATTTCCAATAACTGGCTTACCATTTTCTAAACTTAAACTTGTTATTGCAAAATAAAGCTTTGATGCTATTTTTTTAGTTATTTAAACTAAACTGGGATCTTTCTGTGCAATAGTTTATTTTTTTACATAGTTAATTCTGATCCAAGTTTGGTACGTCTGTCAGATTTTGTTACGTAAATACTGGTGAACAGCAAAACGTTTGTTGGCATTGATTATGTTGTCACCAGTTAGTCTTGTCCACACATGTTTAGGTAAAGGCATTGTTATTTCATATGGCAAATGTTTTACAGAAGTGAAGAGTTCTTGCCAACTTTCTAAAATGCAGCACTTTGTTCTTGGCACATACTTCTTTTGTAAATGTTCATATTTCACATTTTCTCTTCCAAGGTTGTTGATCAGATATCCTGAGTCCGAGAATATTTAAGGTATTTATATGAATGATAAGATCGATATAGCTAACCACAGACCAAGTGTACTTTCAGTTGGTTAATCACAATAAATATATCATTGAAAACAACATGTTTGTTGATTGCTGTAAGTTATTACAAGGTGGTATAATTAGATGCACTACTTTATAACAATGTTGAAGCTGCTGGCAAATCTAACACCAATCAGGTGCAAATTTAGGGCAGGGCCCCCCCCCCTCCTCCCCTCTTGACAGGATTATCACAAAATTACTTTTTAGAAGAAAAAAATGCAGCAGAATGCTTTTCTTGGGACTCTGGACATTTTATTCCAGCTCTCCCTTACTGGGCCCAGTTGCTTGAAAGTGGGTTCACTTTAACCCAGGGTTAGGCCAAATTTCAAATGAGATTTTTTCATCTATGAAACATACTCTGGTGCTTAAAAAACAACCCTTTACATAAACCCGACATGACAGCCCAAATCAGTCTGTAAGGCTGTAAACTCGTGAATCCTGGGTTAATGTTAACCCATTTTCGAGCAACTGGGCCCAGAAGTGTTAGATTCTGCTCCCTCCTTCCTTTTTGAAATTTCTGGATCTGCCTTTGCTAATGGTATAATCTCTAGAACGCTGGCAGCTTCTGGAATGTTCAAGCTTGATACACAGGAATTTATGGGAGGCCTTAAAGGTGATAGCATTGCCACACATCTACTTATCCATGCATAGACTGCCAATCTGTCATTGCAATTCTGTGAAGCTGGATCACACAAACTGGGAAATTGTGTTCTGATTTCCTAGTATGGAAATTCATGGGTAAAAAGAGAGAAAAATGGAATGGAAGATGAAAAACTGTCTCCAAATATAGTGTGAATTCAAATTTTATGAGGTTGCTTTAGATGGGGAGAAGTGTTACAAAAACCAGGTACAGAGGTAATTTTGATTGATTGTTATCATCAGTTAGTGCTCGCTGAATTCTCGTAGGTTTCCTGGAGGGGGCAGACAATATAGATCAAAGTGAAACCCCTTTGAGTAATCAATATTCAAATCACAGTTGAAATTGATTTGCAAGGAAAATACTTGAAATAGCATTTCCCTGACACTCAATTTCAAAATCATACAAGGAAGTACACTTGAAAGCCCCCCCCCCCCAAAAAAAAAAGCTTGCAACTTTAATGCTCTGTATCTAGACACACCAACAAATCAATAGTCCCTGACAACAATCCTGATTCTGTATTAATTTTATTTATTAATTATTTTCAGATTATATGATAATCCACTACATAACCATTTGTTTTTAAAATATCCAACTGTCAGTTTACTGTTTTCATCTAGGTGAGAGAGAACACCTGATCAGATGTTAAAACATGTTAATGGCAAACTTAAATTTTCTGACATCTGTTGGTTTGGTGGCAAAGTTGTATTCTTTCCAACAAAATGTCTCAACAATAATCTGGGTTACTACAGAGTCTGTGCACAAGAATCATGGAATTTGGAAAATTACCAAAAGTCATTACCCTATGTATATTGAATTTTGGTCATGGTCAAACTCATGGTTTTTTTTTCAAAAGTGGCAGTTAAAAACTATATTCTATTTTCTGGACTGCATATTATTACAAAACCAGTTTATGTGGCAATAGGTAACCCAGTCCTGGGGTACGGGTGCAGAATATTTTTTGTCAGTTGACAATCACTATAATTATTGGGCAAAGTATACTGATCTCACAGCTTAAGGGGAGGTTGTAAGCTAATTGAGAATAATTAATATAATATATTATTTAGTCTTAATTTTATAAATTTAATGATGGAACACAATGACTCGTAGCAACCCTGATATTATTTTCAGACTTTGCTGCTGTAAGTGTACTAACAAATTTGAAAACGTTCAAGTTAGTCAAATATTCAAAATATTCAAAATATTGTTTTCATCAGGATCACTAAGTCTGTCTTTGTTCTTTAATTCTCAAATCTTTAAATCTATTTTATAATAATATTGCTATTGGATAGCAATAGAAATACCACTACAAATAATGTATAATTATGATAATTAAATTTAATTATTATTCTCACATCACAGGGCTGGCTTGATTAAGCTCAAAATATGACATGAAAACATTATCTAGTACCCTGCTGTGATCTTTCAAGGGACTCTAAGCTACAAATGCTGATTTTGCATTGATTAAAAATTATAGATACATGTACACTGCAAATAGTGTATGACAATTAAAGAGACAACTGATAATAATATTGGCAAGGAGGGGATGAGGGATAAGTTATGACAAGGAATTTACTCTGCTCAATTTGTAGCGATGTCCCTATGTTTTGCAAAAATTGAATATGTACCCCCTGCTAATTTATAATAACCTGGTCTAAAAATACATTCAACCCATTGATGCTACCCATATTAACTTGAATGGGTTCAACAGACCTAATAAATTAACAAAATTGTCACCTAAAACATACTTTATAGTTGGTCAGTATAAATGAAAGGACTATATATTGCCAAGAAATTGTTGTTGGAAAATTGTATTTCAAGTTCCCACAAAATAATAATATATTTAGTTCTATATTTTGGTGCTATAAAATATAATAAAAAAATCTTGTAAGGGCAGCAATTCCCAATGGCAAATATTATGTAGTTCTACAAAGTTGGGAGTCTATATATTATTTCTGAATCAATTTGAAAGGTTACTACATTAGATCTAAAGCACAATAATTCACAGCATGTTTCTTCTATTTGCAACATATTCTTCAATGTGCTCGTAGTTCCACTCATCATACCATCGACAGCTACCCTGCTCATACTCGTCACACGTCACGCGGGGCTGGTTATCTTTTCTTGCTGGAAGGTGTGGCTCTGGTGGTCGTCTGCCAAGAGCAGGGAAGTTCTTGTAATAATACCTGAGTGTAATAAATAGATTCAGTGACACCTGAGCACGAATCATGGTTTTGGTTCACTGCAGGGGGAGATCATGGGAGACTGGAAAGTGACACTGAAACACCGGCCTTAAATATAAAATAAACTGCAAATAATAATAAACTGTGAAGTTTTCAAATTATTTGTTATATTGG
>JANUFV010022234.1:0-11808 GCA_024757865.1 Epizoanthus scotinus
ACATACACACTCGAACAGGATGGCGAATCCCAGATGACTGGTGTCGGGGTCCGAATACCCGATTATGCTATACAAAAGTATAAAAACAAGAAGAAAATCCACGAGATACAACATACAATCAGTAAGTGAATAAT
The DNA here is from genome assembly GCA_024757865.1 of Epizoanthus scotinus. Taxonomy (NCBI): domain Eukaryota; kingdom Metazoa; phylum Cnidaria; class Anthozoa; order Zoantharia; family Epizoanthidae; genus Epizoanthus; species Epizoanthus scotinus. The sequence continues at coordinate 135 of JANUFV010022234.1, forward strand.
ATTATTTTAAACAGTGTTCCTAATAATTCTTACATGCTTGAAACAGTGTAAACAAGAACCTAAAGACATTTGAGGGAGTTAAAATGCTAAGTGAAAACACAGCCAATAAGAACAAAATAAGAACACTGAGCATGAACACATTATTACTGGGTATTTTGTTTGTTGACTTTGATGACGGAAATCAAAGGAAGTCAATCGAACTTGAAGATACTTGAATGTTCTACACACTGAAGCTTGGAATATCCAACGTTAGTGTAATATGTGTACACAGAGAACTGATCCCGGGAGGAGCACTTGACCGATTGGTTCAGCAAATCCAGTTTCTGAAGCCTTCGCAAAGTGTTTCGTGTCTTAGTTTTCATTTACTGTCATTCAAAAACAATTCTTCCCGGCACCTCGCCATCTTATGCCTCGTGAATAAACGGATGTAGGGCCGGACAGATGTTTATTACAACGTTCCAGATCAATACACAGACGGAATTAATGGAAATACTTTATCTCACCACTTAGAAAATTACACAGAGTACGAGTGTACATCTTCACAATACTAGACAGAAACATTTTTTAAAATTTAAATTATAAATTGATTTATTTTTATTTACAAGCTTTGCCATCGGGCAGGGAAGTCTTCATAGAATATAGCTCCAATAACGAGACCCCTATCTACTACATTGAAGAAAATAAATGCATGTAAACATATTATTAATACTGCTAATAATTGGTACACACACAAACAATAATAATTCTTAGCAGCAAAGCCTGTCCCCAAGGCAGGCTATCGGGCGACAGGAGTGGCATTTGACGCAAATAGATTTAAACGTCTGAGGCTTGTGAATGTCAACATTTTATGTGTACAGTTCGTTCTTGAAATGACTACGTGAGAAACTATTGCTTCTTAGATTAAAACTGTGGTTAGAAGCGCTGTTATTGACTACACAAAGTAACTTTATAATTCAGTGTAAGCTAACCGTACAGTACGAATGGATAATGGAACGCAGTGTATGCGACTTTTTCCACCTGGTTTTGGCACGCGTACACTCAATGGGGAAACTATTTTGTAAAATCAATATCGAGTTATATTCCCATTCAAAAATGCGGAAAACTTCACTATTTCAGTAATTGCTGACATATGCTTTTAAAAGTTGCCGGGCCGCCACCGTGAAATAAATTGGAAGATCTCAACAGGCAGGAAAACTAAGTTTAGTATTCTACATGCTGTATTATTTTGTAAACTTATAAATATTTTTCTAAGGCTCTTATTATTTCGGGATTTCCGTCTAGTTATAAGTCATCGCGTTCGTATTCTGGCTGTACCTGAGATACACTAATTTTGAAATCATTTCAAACAACAACCATATTAGATCTTTTGTGGCCAGAAAAATCATTTCCGCAGGAAACTTATACTGTTCGCCATTACTTTCCTTGTACTGGAATAATAACACAATTCTATATTTACGTGACCAAGTGCTGAATTGTATTAATTAGAAATTATAATCACATTTGACCATTATATTGAAATTTGAAATTGTAAAGATGTTTTGGTGAGTATAATTTAATTTCTTGGGATGGAAGAACATGCTTTAAGTCATTAACTGGGATATTTTCTATTTTTTTTCATTGAATTATTCTAACGAATAAGAGTTAAAATTTCATGTGCGCTGTGACTCTGATAATTGTCAGTAGAAAGACCTAAACATTGCTAAGCGCTTGCAGAGCGAACTGATCTTGTTAGAGTAAGAGCTGTTTGTTCATTTTGAATTATCTATTTACTTTGCTTATTGTGAACTGCTTTGTCATAAACCGGGGCTGGCAGAATTAATCTTTAGTTTACGCTCCAGAATTAACAGGACTTCAGTCTCACGTACGTACTCAAGATAATTAGGGATTCTTATTGATTGGAAATTGATAAAGCAATGCAAACACAAAGTAAAACAAGACAAAGCCAAGACTTGAAATTTCACTCTGCAGTGTATATATATATATTGTCAGGTTATTCTTGGAATTTATTGAAGAACACAAACTATCACGACAAATTATTATATATGGGTCTTTTTCATATTCAGTACAAATAAAAAAAGTTCTTAACCACTGTCAATCTGCGTTTGCTTGTTAACATGTTTGTAAAATGTTGTCTTTTTTCAGCTCCAATGCTCTCCTAAAATGTTTCTCAAAATAAAGAGTGTATTTTTGGTGTTGTTTCTTGCTGCAAACTGATCTTGTTAGAGTAAGAGCTGTTTGTTTATTTTGAATTATCTATTTACTTTGCCTATTATGAATTGATTTGTCATCAGCTGGCAGAATTAAGCTTCAGTTTACGGCCCAGAATTAACAGGATTTCAGTCTCTCATACTCAAGATAATTAGGGATTTTTATATTTGTACCTGTGAATAGATTTATTAAACTTTTCGTAAATTTTCTTTTGTGGCCACTTAACTCGTGTATTATGTTCACGGGGTAGAGATTTGTACGACAGTAAAGCGGTAATTCTACAGAATGTATATACTTATATACATAAAACGCATCTTCTGTCTGGAAAAAACCGTTGAAAAATTGGGTACTTCAAAAGAGATGTTTTGTTAAATTAATATAGTTCGTTGAATTTAATGGTTGAAAATAAAATCAGTCGAAATTCTCGATTGTTCTTGCATGCTTTGTTAGAGTGGACCCTTTTTCTAAAATTAAGCTGTTGTTGTTGTGCTGAAGAATATTCCTAATTACAGCGTGTGAGAAACGTGGGAAGTACGCCCGAGCTCTAAACATGATTGACACTTCCCCTGAATGGATAATTACAGTATAGTCAGCATATAAAGTTGACACTGGTAGTGTTAAATGAGACTGATTTACTGGCGAAACTGTCAAGTCAAGCACTCTTTCAACCACGTCTGTATAGCTGCTTTGGAAAACCTGGGTGCGTAAAGACAGTCGTTGAAGTGTTGCCCGATACAGCCTTATTTCGATAAGATTCAAAGACATCTACCTGTGAAGACCAGTTTGCTTCAAAATATTTCGTATTCAGATACATATAAATATATATAAATTGGTCATAACTCTAACTAACACTCAAGTCAATGGCATCAAACACTTCTTCACGATGTAAGACCGAAGTTATCCTTGAAACTGCGTTTTTTCTTCCAATCACGGTTACAGCCCTACTTGGTAACGTTTTAGTGTTGGCCGCCATTTACAGAAACGCAAGACTGCGAACATCAGCTCACTACTTCATCGCAACTCTTTCGTTGACTGACCTTCTCAGTGCCTGCATCAGCCAACCGTTGACTGTCACCGCCTTGGTGAGCGGAGAATGGCTGACAGGGACATTTGGATGTCACATTCATGGCTTCTTCAATTCCTTCCTGACCTACACGTCTTCATACACGATGGTCCTTACAGCGATTAACAGATATTTCAAAGTCGTCAGACCACAAAGCTACTCTCGCTACTACAGTAGAAAACGAGTCTTAATTCAACTTGCATCAATATGGTTTGTCAATATTGTGGTAGTTTTAACCCCAGTCCTGGGTGGTTGGGCGCGATTCGGTTACACTAATATATTTTGCGCTTGTATTTTACAATTTCCTGCTAATCGCGAAGCGTTGTGGGCGGGATTCGAATTTACCACATTCTCTCTAATTCCCTTACTAATTATAACAACTTGCTATTATAAAGTTTTTCAAGTCATTCGCCGGCACAATCAAAACGCTTTGGCTGCGCTTCAGGCGAGTAACTCGGCTATAAATGTCGAGGAAATACGAGTAACCAAAACGCTATTTATTTTAGTGTTTGCCTTTTTCGCCTGTATGTTTAGCGGGTTTGTAATGGTTGTCGTGTGCCGTGTTGTGGCCGGCTCAATTATAGAGGCGGTTGGATATACAGTCATTTGTCTCATTTCTCTAACAACAGCAATCAATCCCATTCTATATACATGCACCAGTAAAGATTTTAGACAGGAATTCCAGCATATATTCAAATGTAAGAGATCAACAGATGTAAGGCCCATGCCCGCGTGGAAGTGAGATTCCCCTTCCAAGAAAACTGTGACATTACAATTGTCATTATCAAAAAACAATTGTCCGTACAAGAACTATCAGCAAATAATAGAAAAAGCGCATTACAGAAGCTCTTGGACACGAAGAACTCCTCAAAGAGACTGTTAACGCCACAATTCAACGTGTTTCCGAGTCTACAGACCTTTTCGCACGAAAGGGATTGCTAGATCGTTCTTTCAAAGCTGAAAGAGCAACTCTAAGTTTGTTGAATTAGTTTCCCAGATCCCAAGTACACCAATAGTCGTGTTCGCTATGTATTTAATCCTATGATTTCCCTTTTTCCCCTAGATGTTGATTTTTATAAATATATAGTTAACGCAATCAAACTATAACGTCATTGATGATTGAAGTTTATTTTAGTTAGTGTATGATATTATAAACGCGCCGCGCAGACCGTCAGTTCGCGGTTGCCACTGTCGGGTTAAAGACGGGAATAAAATTTTGGTGGAAATGCTGTTATCTGTTTGGTGAGTGTACAATAATCTTTCGCCTTCTCAAATTAAATAGTCACAGTTGGTTTTATTTAAGTTAAACCATTTCAAGCCTTTAGAGCCTCTTTTGAAAAAGTATAGGCCACTCGTTATCGGCGAACTCGCCGTATTGTCTTTTATTCAAATTGAAGAATTAAAATATAAGATTTAAGACACATAATATCTAAATATGATTTGAAGTACCATAGAAACCCATCCCTAAACATTTAGAGCGGTTTTCTTACTTCAATGGTTCATTGATGGTGTTTTTTTTCTGCTTGTTGGAGTTTTAGAGAACTTATCTTCTCTATCGCTCCAACAAGCAGAAGAAAACCCCATTAATGAACCTTTGCTTACTTCCAATGTCTGTAAAAGGTCGTGCATTCATGAAGATTGGTCGGTTTTACTTTGTCAAATGCCGCTCGCTCTTCTTATGTAGCAAAATATATTGGGTCAACTCTAATCACGCCTACTATTTGCTGTTTCGGTAACAGCAGACAGAAAATACGAAATATCAAATTAATGGCAATCTTTCAGTAGCATGTTGGGCAAATTATTCCTTCAGTGGTCACATATATTTTAATGCCATCTTCTTCTGTGACTTTATTACCATTATAGTCCAACAAGGAAAACAAGATTTAATTAATAGAGTTTACCGACGTTGCTGTCCTTTGTGTTTTGTTCAAAACCTGATCTTTCGTAACTTCAGCTATTATAATTGTAAATTGACAAATTCTATTTACGGTTTCTCAAATTAACATTAAAATAACATTTTTAAAATCCATTTGAAGTTAACTATTATGTTTTTAGAACCTAGCGCAATTAGGAAGACAATAATTCATCAAAATATTTCATTTCATTTCATCATTCATAGAATGCATATAATAGCTTGGCAATACAGCAAGTTCGTAATATAGGTTTTATGCCAAATTACATAAGTTAGGTAAAATTTTATAATTTTTGAGCTAAGCCTTGGAAAAAAACCTTACCGAGGTTTTTTTCGGAACATTTTTCCTGAAAGTTTGTATGTAACACTCCTATATACATACATTGTAAGGTGTAAATATATTGAAACATATTGAACACAGTTCGGCATATACATAGTTCAGTGTGCACGAAATACTCTAAGAAGAGTAACGAGAAGAAAATAGAGCGAAGAGCGGCTCTACATCTAATCTTCGATTGTGAATAACGTCTTAAAGTTGGTAACCCAGCGAATGGAGTGACATTGAGGAGCGATTTCGTAAGTTTTGCTTGCTGTAAAATGGTTAAAATGTAGGTAATTGGAAATGTTCGGACGGTCAAATATCCAACCTGTGATTTTATTTCGGTTTATCAGCTCCAAAGTGATCGTTATTCAAACACCTGCAAAAGCTTGGATTAGCGTCACCGTTCGCCTTATCGCATACAAAACCTTATACATAATCTTACACATCCTTGTACCAATGGTCGTTTCAACTATACTCCTGTCAGAATCCTTTTTTTGTTTTTGTTTGTTTTTTTGTTTTTGTTTGGAAATCCTTGCGGAAAATGGCGATTTAAAGCATGAACCCACTTCTTTCGATTTCTTTCGGTTTTCAGGAGGAAGTTTATGAAAAGTTACAGCTTCTTGTTTGTGTTTTTATTACGGGATCGGCAATCGATTGCAGCACAACACCCCATTTTCAAGGATTTCCAAACAAAAATGGCGGGACGGACAGTACTTCTTGTGTCGTCACAGCTTAGCAACCGCACACAAAAAGGCGGCTTTTCAATTGAAAAAGTGTGATTTTGACGACTCGTTGCACAAAACTCTTACTGTTTTAAATCAAAAGAAGTCGGTTTTCACACTCTCGAACTATATCTCATTCACTTGTGAATTTTATTTTGTCACTAGAGGATCCCTCTAAGAGCCGGTTTCTATAGATATCGTGAATGGCGCGACAGTCGCGAAATTTTGCATTTTGTTTTCGTTTGTACATGTGAACGCGATAATATCTATCAATGTATAATTTGGACATATCATAATATATCTCTTGCCCTTTGTAAAGCACTGAATTATTTTCATAAAGCAGCTGTTATTACAATGTTTTCGGCTGTTACAGTTACCCCAGTTGCAACGCTTGAGCGAAAGATCTCGTTTTTGTCAACTTCCAGCGCCCTGAAAGCACACTTGTACATGCACTAATTTGAAGTCGAAACTAGTGTATTCTTAAAGCACAATCTTTATATTCTAATGTGTGAATATTGCCGCGAAGCTAAGACGGCTTCCTTGTCTCGAACATGATTTTATAAGTCCCAGAACTGAAAAACTATCTATTGGAAAACAATTCCATACTTGCAGCTGCTTCTTTTCCACATAGATTTGATCTCTTTTATAATAAGGAAAAATATTTTGTGTATGTATATATGAAATATGAAGAGAAGCCGAGACAGTGTGACAACGAACTCCTTATATAGTAGTGTTCCATATTTTTGGAAGAAAAACGGACGGCTCCCGGTAAGGGGAAGACATTTTTTTAAAATTTTGTATCATACAAAATATACTCTTAAGTGAGAAATATATTTTTGTCAGTGTCTAAGATCTGAAACAAAATTGAAAATAAAAGTACGGTTCATAGTCGTGAATTAACTGAATTCATATAGAGCTGGAAAGATCACGTCTTTGGATGCCTGTGAGTGTTAGTTTCGTAGTGGGTCCCACTTGTGGTCTAGATCTGCATACACTCAAAAGTGCAAAAGAACTGCAGAGCAACTCATTCATAAACTAGGATCATTGAGATTATGTGTCAAAATATATGTTTAACATATTGTAACCTTGTTTGTCTGTTTGGATATTAGTGCTTGTCACTAAACTGCATCAGTGCATAAAGCCGTACTCCCTGTTCAAATGGATGCAACATCGTACAACACTGTTGAATGTTGGACGATGTTGGATGATGCCGGTTGAAAAGTGTAAAAAAGAATCCAACACCGTCGAACATGTTAGATACAAAGTTTGCTAAAGACATTGTGGATTTTTTGCGTTGAACGCGCGCTCTCGCCATCATTAAAAAAAATGTTGGACGATGTTGCAAAGGAAAGTTTGAATCAAATCGGATTTGATCCAACATTGTCCAATGGCATTCAACGCTGTCCAACATGGTGTTCAAACGGATCCAACATGCATCTAACAATGTTGGGACAAAATGTTGGATTCATTTGAACGGACCTTTTAACAACATCGTCCAACATTGTTCGACTGTTTGACCAACAACGTTGGACGATGTTGAATGGTGTTGATTGGGAAATGCACAAACGAACCCAACAGCGTCAACATGTTGGATATAAAGTTTGCTAACAATTAAAGAAGCACCCATTTTGAGAAATCATTTTGGACCTCTGCACGTTTCATATCACTAATATTGGACTACACGAAATCATGTTACCATTATTAATAATGATCGTGCGGAGCCTAGGACTAATGGAGCTTGGTTACCTGGTGCTTCTGCGCCATTTTGATTTCCCACAATCCATCACTGCACTGCTTTCTCTAGTGCCAGTCTTTAATGCTTTCTTTAATGTTGTGTGACAAATGTCGGCCGGTTGACAGTCCGATGTGAATTTAAGATGGATTCGAAGGACTTAGACATCTAAACAGACAACTTCTAAACACTTGTCTTCGAAAATCCGTCTGAATAGATGGATAAATACTGACTGAGAAAATGTGACGAGTTTACAACTGTATTCGTCCCTTTTTCAATCTTAATGTATATCTTATTCAGAGAGCAGGATAATGTGTAGTGCGGATGGATATTTTTACATGTCCGTATTATACATTCAATATATTCTGATCTTCCAAATAATTCCGGAGATCCTCCGAAATCTTCAAAGATTTCGTGACCACTTTTAAAGATTTAGATATTCTTTTTGAACCGTTTGCTATTATTTAACCCTTTCAAAGAATTCCTGAACTTAACCATTTACAAATATTTCCAAATGTTTTATAAACATTTCCAACTGACTTCTCGGGAGAAATTCCGAAGATTTCTAAACATAATTCCGCAAAACTTTCAAACCTTTCCGAAGACTTTCATCATATTTTTTGTCTCGTGACTGAAAACGAGTAACCCAGAGACTCTTAACATCAACTGGGGTTGACCCATTAACAGATAAATCTTCAAAATTGTTCACTATGTAACTATCTTCTCTATCTTAAAAGATTCACTCGCTTAACACGCATTCTCGTCTGGCATGTCAAACACACCTACAATACAAAACACTGTTTGTCATAATGACACACACAGGTCACCAATGACCAGTTCAGGGTCTTTCTTACTTTCAAGTAGCATATAGTCAGTAAAAATTCATAACATTAACAAGAGGCTGACAGTTCCTGCAAGTGACCAGCTTGTCCCTGCTTCGTTCTCCCACCCCGTAGCAACATCATTAAACATTTACAGTGACCCGCACTCCTGAAAAAGTTGAACTCTGTGTGGTTTAATTTAAGAGCAGGAAGATAACTAACAGGACAGAAGCAAAGCCGAGGGATAGCTGAAATCCAACAAGGAAAAAAGGTAACAAGGTTCGCTTGAGCGAGTCCTACTTTAAGGGTTCTCACGTGATAATACGGTTTGGATTGGGAATTATCATGGCCTTATAAAAGCTTGGGCGGTAAGCATAACGGAATAACTCAAGTGTATGTACTAGGCCAAGTCTATTCATTCTATTTTCACCCTATGTTAAACTGATATCTTCCATGGTAGACTGGCATAAGAAACTTGGTATTATTTGTCTACAGTGAATTGATTCATTAGCGTTTACTGTTAACAGTGAGAAGAGAAACCAGTCGACAATACAACGGCACTGGATGTTATTGTAAACTACTTGTATCTTGAAAACAGCGGCGTCGATAACAATAACTTGTCTAGCAAGAAATGAAAAGTGAACAACGCGAAATATCGGGGACAATTTGTAAAAAGTTGTAATACACAACGTTGCGAAACGCAAGTACAGAAACCCAGCGCGAATTCTGCTACATCGATGTTTGATCGGCCTATCTAACACCAAGTCAAGATTAAACGTTTCAGTGAGAATGATTAAGTTTTGACCTACGTCTTGATGCGAATTCAATTTAATCAAACGAAGGCTTTAAAAGCTTTACGAAGTGTCATAGTTTCGTTCTTGCTCACGCATTGAGATGTTATGGCTTATCACTGTGTTGAATGCGGTCATGCAACTCAAAGTGTATCTCCGATTTACATTGGCGTAAAAACTGCATCAAACATGTATAGTGATTCTGTCGTACTAATTACACTTGTTTTATGGTTTGTTATCATTTAATTCAAGTAAAGACAAAGTATATGTTAATTAGAAGTAGTATTAAGAGCGTGATATGAGATGAATTCTCATCTCACCTGCCCACCCGCCTGTGCCACCAGCCGGTCAAGTATCAATGGTTTCCAGGCTCACATGGCCACCTGCCGCTGTTGAACTGTGACAAATTGGTGAACACAGGCAAAGGCGGTAACAACTACACGGTTTGATGGTTGCTATAGTAATCCCCTTGTATCGCTCCAATAATCCTGAACAGCTTTGGAATCCAAAACCGAAATCTGATTGTTGAAAAGCTAACAATTATGAGCGAACTAATAGAAAGAGAGACGGATATGTACGCAATAGATAATCCAGCTTCCCAGGTTTAGGGTAAAAGTAAAATAAATGTCGGTGCTTATATAGCGCATCCTACGTAACGTCTCGATGCGCTTTAGAATGTTATATACGGCCTTAACGGCTGCCAGTTTCAATGTAGATACAGGCCACAACACCGGGATCACTACCCTACTCTTATCGACAATTGCGTGGGTTCTTTAAGTCCCCCGATGGAATGTCGAGAGACTAGACCAACGGCTTAACGTCCCTGTCCACGGACGGTGTGGCGAAAGGTCGCACAAATTCAACCCTCGGGAAGGCAAGGAATTGAACCCGGGACCTTCTGGTTGGGAGTCATAGGTCTTACCGACTGCGCCAACCCGACGCTCACACTGTCCTTGGGTACTTCGCCCATTTGCTCCACAGTGGGTTAACTTTATCCCAGGGTTAAGTCTAATTTTAAATTTGATTTCTTAGTAGTCTAGGAATCAGTAATCCCGCGCCTATAAAGTAGTATGGAACTATTCCTCAGAAACCAAGTTACATAAACTCGATGTGACAGCATACCTCATTCTACAAGGCAGTAAACTTAATTAGGGGTTAAAATGTTAACCCTGGGTCAACCGGGCAGTGACTTCCCTCTGTTTACCTTTCTCCCTCTTATTTAAACATTAGCTCAGAAATGTAGTATTCTAGCAGGGCAGGACACTTGCAATTGCATGCTTTCTCTACTGTACTCTTTAAGTTTAGAGCATATTTCGAAATTTAGACAACAAATAATGATCTTCTATTCTCCTTTGTTTTTGGGCAAAAGAAGAACACCATATATACAATGCTACATCTTTATAATACATCACAATCTTACAGTTTGTGTCCTACAGCCCGTCCGATGGCACTGATCAAGAGGACAGTAATAGCAGTGGCAGTTTTAGTTGCAGTGGTGTCGTTTGTTCATGCTACCAGGGACTACAGAGGTAGGTTCAGCTTAATTTAACTAACAAATGGACGTATACATTTTGTACTTTAAATCTTTGGACACAATTTTTATCACTTCGGACAAATTACAGATGAAAATGCGGACAAAATTCGAAAAGATAAAGGGGCAGAAAACGACACAAAGAAAATTTCTATAGTCAGCTCGTCCATTCTATCGAGGAAGATTTCAAGACTAAATATGATACATGTATTTCTTAAAAGAAGAAAAGACACGCATACAAAAATTCCCAAAAAAAATATGAGCGTTTAAAAATTGTCTGAAAGAGCCAATGTATGGGTTGGACACCGGTGGGGAAAATATCGATATATCTTCTGTGGGTCTGTAAAGTTTCGGACGTTTAAACATTTCGAACGTCTAAAACGTTCTGGTAGCCGAAAATTGAAATCGTCCTATTTATTTAGTTCTTAACGACTTCGCCTGGGGTCACTTTGTCCGAGCAACAGGGTTCACTTGACTGCGTGTAATCTTAATGCAATGTAAACGCAACACTTCTAAATACGGCACATGCAGATTGCGTTTACTGAGTTAGTAGGGCAAGGGTGTGTGTGTGT
>JANUFV010022345.1:350-11802 GCA_024757865.1 Epizoanthus scotinus
TGGATTTTAAATTTTAGATTCCAGCTTTGAAAATTGGCTGGATTCTGGACTAATTTCCTTCCACTGAATTTCGGATTCCAAATTGAAATTTGGCTGGATTCCGGATTGAACCTACTGGATTTTAAATTTTAGATTCCAGCTTTGAAAATTGGCTGGATTCTGGACTAATTTCCTTCCACTGAATTTCGGATTTCAAATTGAAATTTGGCTGGATTCCGTATTGAACCTACTGGATTTTAGATTCCAGCTTTGAAAATTGACTGGATTCTGGATTAATTTCGTTCCACTGAATTTCGGATTCCAAATTGAAATTTGGCTGGATTTTGGATTGAACCTACTGGATTTTAGATTTTAGATTCCAGCTTTGAAAATTGGCTGGATTCTAGATTAATTTCCTTCCACTGAATTTCGTATTCCAAATTGAAATTTGGCTGGATTCTGGATTGAACCTACTGGATTTTAGATTTTAGATTCCAGCTTTGGAAATTGGCTGGATTCTAGATTAATTTCCTTCCACTGAATTTCGGATTCCAAATTGAAATTTTGCTGCATTCTGGATTGAACCAACTGACTTTGGGATTTGGGATTTCAAGATTGAAATTATCTAACTTGAGGTGATAAAGATTCGGGATCTATTTTAGCGGGCCTTAGTTAGAATCTATTTCGGTCAGTATGTTATGTCATCATATATATGGGCGAGTTAATCATATTTACAATATATGCATTCTTCACTTTTCTTTCAGCGACCAGTGGAATGTGATCGATTTCGTATCGATATTGGTATATGCTGTTATATTGATATTGCGCATAACAACCTGGTCCCTTGGCGAAGGTGTGCCCCAAAACAGGACCCTAATCGTGGCCCATTACCTTTATGGCCTCAACACTCTCTTGCTTACATTCCGTTCCTTTGGTCACGTGGTAGAACAAAGGCGAGGCATGGGATCAATACAGATTGCGCTATTCGCGATTGTCGGTGACGTCATGGCCGTATTGTGGCAGTTTGGAGCAGCTATAGTGGCATTTTCATTGGCAATTACGAAAACATATATGGCCGAGCGATCATTTAACACGTACAAGAATAGAAATAGCAGGTTAGTGATATCGCTTCTTATAGAATATAGTAAATAAATGTAAAGAGACAAAAAAAGAAATTTTGAGAAATTTGCACTTCTTCAGAAATCCTATTTTTACCAATTTATGAGGACAACTTGCGCAAACAAGTTAACCTCATTAGTGTAGGTTTTTCATAAATAATAATAAAAAAATAAAATATTTTTTAGAGAACCCTACAATGTCTCGATCCTCTTACAGATAAACAATAATAAATTCATTATTGTATTAGACATAATTAAAAATTGTGTTATTGTTCTACAACTAAAATTATTACTGCTTTCTCTAACCAATTCCATTTTATATCTTTACAGCTACTGTCAAACTGATGGCCATGACTCCAACGGAATAAACTGGTAAGATCTCGTTTCTACTTGTCAAATAGCAACAACATTTTCACTTTGTTGATTTAATCTGTTGGATGGAATATAAATCAAGTGTTAAAGAGTAAAGCCAATTGAAGAAGAACTGACCTCTATTTTTTATATATGGGCAATGCTGACGTCATTCACCCGACCAACAAATACAAATACGTAGAAGAGGATTTCGTTTCCTTGTTAATCGGCTTTTATGTTCACTTTGATCAGTTCTTCGCTAATGTACCGCCATTATTGCTAACCCTTACAGAGGAAAGTTGTACTCACACTTTAAACATGACACAAGTTTGGTTGTATTTTTTACAGTTGGTGGGTAACAACCAAGAAACTGCTGTGGTCGCTGTTTAATCTGGTTGACCTAAATGACCTTGGCTCAGTAGATATTGTGTCAGCGACCATTGTACGATTCATGTACGGGTTTTTTCTCATCCTGGCCGTGATAATGCTGATTAACATGATGATCGCGCTACTCTCCAACACATACCAGAAGATTCAGGTTGGTTGATGATTGAATCATTATTCGCGAAAATGCGAGTTTGGTTTCTCTGATATTCTCCAAAACCAAGGGCAAAGAAGCTCACTGGTTCCCAAGGGGTCAGTCATTAAGTATTTTGTTTCTTAATATTCATACCAGCTAACAATTCAAAATCAAAAACCCCAAGATGTGTCTAAGATGGCGGATTGTCGTTTGGAACACCTGTTATCATAAATACAGTATATTGATAATTGTTGCCATGGTAACTAGTAGATTATGAATAACTGCATGCCAAATGGAATGGTTGTAGAAACGCTAGAAAAAGTACCAAAAGAAGCCACAGAAGTTATAAAACGCAATTTTTGTTTGGGTTCTAGTTACCATGACATGTGACTAATACTTATATTAGAGCTTAATGAAATATATCCAATGATACCAGATTTCAGTATAAACTGATTAACGATTCTAAATTTTTAATCTTTAATCAATAGTAATTACCAATAGTCAGAAACTAATCGTTGTAATGAAGGGCAGCGGTGTTATCATAATTAAGGTTAAAGTGATCAAAAAGTATAATGGACATTAGATACGAATTGGCAAACTGTTCTAAACTGGTATGGTGCGAACAAAAATAGAGCTTGTATAAGGATTTACAAAGGTGTACCTCAATGCCTTCGTGTTATTAGAGAAAGGCTTATGCCTTTAAGGTTTAAAAGTTGCAAGCGGCTTTAGTGACAACATACCTTCGCTTTATAAATAATTTTAAATTTTATAGAACATGTTTTTAACACTTGTAAAGCGCTATTGGACATTATTGGAAATAGCGCTATATAAATACTTATTATTATTATTATTAACATCAGGTACGATACCAGTAGAAATCAACGAACAAACAGATCGAGGAAAATAATCTGGATCAAGCCACCGTTAAGATAATCTGTCCAAACGAATGTAGTAAAAACATTTCTGCGCCTAGTCGATAAACATTTTCGTTAGTGTCAAGAGTTACACAATTTGCTGAATAAAAACACCGTGAAAGCTAGCTACAGCTTTGCAAGCATCAGGCTACAAAGGCCAGAATGCAAAGGTTGTGGAAAACTCTCAGCGGCCTGGGTCTATCACTGAAGCAACGTAACCCGGCTACAAAACGGCGGTTGTAGCCGAAGGGAAAGGCACAACACTCTAAGTCGTCATGACTGAACAAACTCTCCTTCAATCACATTGGCCATTGTAGAAACCCGTTTCTTTTTAAATACGTTTGGAAAAGGAAATACAATGGCATTATTTATCTTTTCCGTTAAGTGATCTACTATTAAGCGAGCTGCCTCATACAAAAAGCAGTGATAAACAGTAAAAGGTATGCCTCGGGAAGAAATTGTGCATCCGATCCTGTATGCTGACAAAGCTACCCTACCTAATAAGAGATCGGAGCCGGTATCGAATACCATTATAAAAATAAATGCTATACTAAAATTCAAAACGTCCGCCTCCTGAAACTCAGTCAACTTTTCATCGCTTGACTTCTTTAACATGATTGCTGGAACTTCCATCGCGTAATGCCCTTAGGCAAGACAGTTAGTCTCTACCTAGGTGTATGAATGGGTCCTGAGCAAATTGTTAGGGGACAAACCTGATGAAATGCTGGTGTGTAATTCTGAGACGTACTAGCACATCCAGGTTGGAGAAGCATGCTACAGAAACCGGAGTTAAGCGCCGGCTCTGATAAACAATGTTGACAATTAATAAGTTGCTATAGATTTGCAAAGAAGGCTTAAACTTAAACTTAATACGACGCTGTGTCACTAACAGGACAATGCTGTGGAAGAGTGGGGATACAAGAAAGCCATTACAATACAGACGTACAGCTCCTACCACCCGATCGTTGCACCACTAAACTTGATATCTTTGCCCCTCTACTTGGTGCTAAGGAGATGTCGATGGTACAAACAAGCAGGAGGCCAGATAACAAGTGAAGAGGTAAGGCAACAACTTGAAAAGAAAGATCTATACATATGAATCTGTACTGACCTATGAGAAAGAATTACATGTACACATGTAAAATATGCACCTTTGTATGAGAAACATGCCCTTATCACTCTCCATCTGTATAGTAATGATCGAGTAACTCTATTTAAGTTACTAAGTAGCAGCAATAGCAGATTAGTTTCATATACTGCAGTTATAATAATATATATAATAAAAAATACCGTTTATTTGCCACATTGCAGAATGAACTGAATTAAAGGGCTAAAAATACAATAAATATATAATTAAGACTAGTACTAATAACAATAAAAATAAATACCTTAACTACTATTTACATATCCACTGCACATATCTACTATTGAATGAAATAAAGGAGCTAGAACGCTTGGTCCGGCAATAACTCTCATCAGCGTAAACCATAGCTTTTGGAAAATTCCTGGTCGAACGTATGTGACATTAAAATCTTTATAACTATAATTAAGCTGTTTAGGTTTACTAAAACAAGGGTGGGTAATAAGCGTTTAGCATTACATACGTACTCCTGATTCAAGTTTCGCTTCTGTTCATGAGTACAATATTATTGGTACTTTGAGTATGATTAAACGATTCTCCTCGACTATCTAACGTTTTCCCATGCTTATTAAACGGGCATGCATTTTCGTTTAACGATTTGCTAGATCGTTTTAACGGCTTACGAAATCGTTTAAACGGTTTGCCAAAACGTTTGAACGGGCAGCATGAAAAATTGAACGATTTGCTACATCGTTTTAACGCTTTGATAGATCGTTTGAACGGGCAGTGAACGGTCAGTGAACGGGCAGTGAACGGGCAAATTGTTTAACGGAAAAACATTAAGGTACGTTTTCGCGTGCTGGGTCACATATGTAGCCAAAATATTTAGAAATTAGAAAAAGAACAATATTTAAAATCATAGAGATACATGAATTTATGTATATAATTAATTTTTATTATTTATTTAATTTTTCTTTGTTTTTTATTCTGTTATAACAATGTCATCAAGGTTGCTGCCCACCACTTCTGTAACATTGCTAGACCATGTAAATTTCTCACCTTTGATGCCTGCCTATCAATTGTTCATGCATTTGTATCTTCTCGTCTGGACTATTTCAACTCTCCGTTCTGTATGGCTGTTACCCTATTAACGGTTAAATCGCCTTCAATATGTTTAGAAGTGTACCCTGCGTCTGAACAACAGAGCGAAAGTCAGCGATCAGGTGACTCCATCGTTAAATGCTTTGCACTGCCTTCCTGCAAAGGACCGTGTCATCTTCAAGATGTGCCTCATTACTTACAAGGCCCTGCATGACGCCGCTCCTGTTTATATCAGCAACCTGTTGGAGAGATACTTGCCAACAAGACCTGGCTTGAGATCTGCCGGTATGAACAGGCTCTCCGTCCCATCGACGAACTGAAGGGCAATGTAGCGACCGACTGGCTTGAGATCTGCTGGTATGAACAAGCTCTCCGTCCCATCGATGAAATGAAGGGCACTATGATTGACTGGCTTGAGATCTGCTGGTATGAACAGGCTCTCCGTCCCATCGACGAAATGAAGGGCACTACGATTGACTGGCTTGAGATCTGCTGGTATGAACAAGCTCTCCGTCCCATCGACGAAATGAAGGGCACTACGATTGACTGGCTTGAGATCTGCTGGTATGAACAGGCTCTCCGTCCCATCGACGAACTCAAGGGCACTGCAGCGATCGACTGGCTTGAGATCTGCTGGTATGAATAAGCTCTCCGTCCCATCGACGAACTCAAGGGCACTGCAGCGATCGACTGGCTTGAGATCTGCTGGTATGAACAGGCTCTCCGTCCCATCGACGAACTGAAGGGCACTACGATTGACTGGCTTGAGATCTGCTGGTATGAACAAGCTCTCCGTCCCATCGACGAACTCAAAGGCACTGCGATCGACTGGCTTGAGATCTGCTGGTATGAACAGGCTCTCCGTCCCATCGACGAACTGAAGGGCACTGCAGCGATCGACTCCCGACCGGGAATTTTCAATCTAAACTCCAAAACTATGGAACAGTCTACCAAATGATTTACGTGCATCCACAAACATCAATACTTTAAAGAAAAATCTAAAATCTTATTTATTTTGTAAATATTTTAATTTTTAGCTTTTTCCCCATATTATATAGTACTATTGTAGCCCAGTATTTTGTTTTATTTATTTTTAAATGTGTAAATCAGTGTCTTTGAATACCCTTAGAAAAAGACACTTTAAATACTTTCAATTATTATTCTTACTTCGTATTAGTGATTGTATGCTTATACAACACATATAAAGTCGTGCAAATAAAGTTATTGTTATTTATCTGATTGTTCTAGTTTTGTATGGTATCTTAATCTAACTGAAACACTTTCAAAGTCATCTTAATATCTTTCATTTCATTTCATTTTATTTCATTTTATTTCATTTCAGAATAAAGGATTGGATCGCCTGGTGCGCGATCATCTTGAGCCGTCATATTTTGCAAAATATGGTTTTGCGTTCCCTCCCAACGGTCAGTATAATTAGAAACTTTGTCACACCTGTATGTTGTAATATTCTTACTAGGTAATTCCCACTAATACGGTTTTCACCATGACCAAACAAAATATAATTTGTTAAAGAATTGTCTAATCTAAAATCTACTAGTTGAGTAAAGTAAACGCTCTTGGTTAAAGGGAATACTTTAAAATTGAATTCTCCATGTGTAATGATTAAACTTATTATATACAAGATAAAATATTCTTGAACTTAAAAACAAACGTTTTCGACACTTGGTCAGCTGAAGATGATCAAGTGTGTCGAAAATATTTGTTTTTAAATTCAATAATGTTTGACTTTGTATATAACAATTTTTAAAAAAGGCTTACTATTTCGTATTTTGTATATGTTTTATATCTTCTGTTATTATTCCATATGTATATTTAGATATCACAGGATACTGATTTTCTAATTATGAAATAAACACTTACTGAGATGTTTGTGGTGTGAACATTTTGCTAATCGAAGTACTCTCTTGATTGTGATCTCAAGCTGACTAATCTCTTAAAGTGTTGAAGAGATGACTCCTGCCCACTTTACTTGCACATCAATCGATTGCTTTGTTATTCTATATTATATAATATTTTAGCTTAAACTTGTAACTTTAACCATGATAATATTTTGCATATATATTATTTAGATACATTATATATGTTAGATAGACACATTGTAGCTGAAAAACCAGCTGGTACATGAGAGCTTAATTTAATCAACTGTAGGAGTTGATGTTATGCTGTTTGCCGTTAGAGTGGTAGGTTTGAGCTGACGTTTCGAGCGTTAGCCTTTCATCAGAGCTAACGCTCGGAACGTCAGCTCAAACATAACACCCTCACGGCAAACAGCATAACATCAATGCCTACAGTTGATGAAATCAATCTTGATTTTACCTACTCGCCGACGTAGAATACCTAGTTTTTTCAAAACTAGTCTACCAGAGTGGTACATGAGAGCTTGACGTACATTTCTGCCTGTGGGTCTGCCTGGATTATGTTTATTTTTTCTATTACAGCTTCGAAATAATAAAGCACGTAAACACGAATAAAGAAAATTGCAGTATCAGTAATGACCAGAACGTTTTGTTTTTCAGACGACGATATCCGTGATTTCATTCACAATGACGTCACTGGAACTCGATCTATCACCAACCAGATTGTGGAAGGTGTGTTCAGTCGTCCCACAGGGAATTTACCAGTTGGTCCAACGGTAAGAAAAATTATAGATAACTGATTATTGGAACAGTCCATAAAGATATAGATATATATATTTCTAGGGAGGAGTTTTGAATTTGTTTGTCGAGAGTGCTCAATACCATCGGTAGAGCAAGTTAGAACAACGGGACACGTTTATGCTTTTAACTCTGGTTTAATGCATACAGTTCTGTTTCGTGTAGGCAACAGCCTACACTCCTCGTGCATATGTTCAATTTACACAATAATGAATGGTTAAAGGTTAATAAATTTTAAACCGAAATGGGACCTGCAGGCAACACTGTACTTGCAGGGAATTTACTTATGAATGCTGCTGTTCTAGGCTTGGGACAGCCAGGGTGTAGACGTCCAAGGAACCAGACTCTTCTACTCTGGCCCCGACAACACTGTACTTGCCGCTGAGAATAAATTCACCGGAGTTTTAGTTCTTTTTTGATAAGATAATTTCACATACTATACCACAACAGCTCTGGAATCAATCGCTTTTCTAAATCTTTACTTTATGGTAGATTACTGATGTGTTTCTGTCAGGCTTCATTACATTATCACTTTAAAGAATTGTTGAGTCCCCGATAATTTGTCCAGTCTCCTTTTATGTAAAGTAATCCATGTTGAAATGCGTGCAACTTATGAATGCTGCTGTTCTAGGCTTGGGACAACCAGGGTGTAGACGTCCAAGGAACCAGACTCTTCTACTCTGGCCCCGACAACTGCAGATTTTGTAAAACAAGAGAACCCACAAAGAGAACTAAATTTCATGGTGCTAAGTATCTTGTTCCACTTTCTCCAGATTATCCAATGTTTGAGGTAAGTAAATCTATCTCATTAACATCAAAGGGGTCTAGTAAATTGTCCACCGAATTCTGGCTTAAATCGAGTTCTGTTGGTACAAAAACAAAACTGCGTGTCGGTTTCTCGAAACAGTATAAAATGTAGTTATTGTCAAAAATTAACATATTTAAAGTAAACGTCACAGCTCAGAGTGAGAAATGATAGGATGAAACTAGATCAATATGTATATTCTCGTTAATGGCGCCAAAACTGCACCGAACTGCCTCTCTAAACAATTCGTCACAAGAGGAAACATAAGTGGACGCTCAACCCGCAATTTACAATCACTGGACATTCCCTTTTTCAAAAGCGCTACTGGCCAAAGAACATTTTATTACCGCGCGGTCTCCCTTTGGAACGACCTTCCAAAGGATATCAAACTTAGTGCGTCCACGCATATTTTAAGCGTAAACTCCAAAATTATCTTTTAGAAACGTGTTTTTAGAATTTGTCGATAGTTTATATAGTTTATATTTGTTTATGTTAGTTTATATTATTGTAATTCTCTTTGAAAAGCTCTACAAGGGAGATCTGAATAAAGTATTTTATAATAAATCAACACAAGGTATAATGCAAATGCTGCATTCTGATTGGTTCCCCTACTCACCTAATAATATCATTATACCCCTTGTGATGAAAACATTCAAGATGGCGGCTTCTCGTTTTGTTTTGTTTTGTTTTGTTTTGTTTTGTTTTGTTTTCGCAACAAATAAAGAATACAAATACAAGATAACTATCATAACTAACACTTCATAGACAACGCCGCCGCATCGAATAACTGTTAAGTATTGTATTATTGTACAGGTATTGAAATGTGGTTCAGTTCATTAGACTCCTAATGGGGCAAAAAATATGTTCAGGAATGTTGTGACGGGTGGATCTAGGTTTCACATTTTTATTCTTATGATGCTACGGGAAACAGCGCGTGTTTCTAGAAATTAACCAACTTAGATACTCGAAGCGAGGAGCGTTCGCTTTTAACTATTTCCTGAGAAAAAAAAAATCGACTTGTGGCAATTCAACTATTTTGCCATTTCAGTCTTCAATAACTGTGGCTCATGCAAAAGAAACTTTACAGCTACATTACTTGCAAAACGTTTTAGACGTTCAAATTTCGGGACGTTTTATTTATTTCGGACGTTTAATTTTCGGACATTTTTTCTTTTATTTCAGGGAATTTTACACCTACAAAACTTGAATTTGATTGAAGCAAAATCTGTTAATATCATAAATCCGCCGTGTTTAAAAATATATTATCATTTATGCGCTTTGTTCCTCAATAGAGGAATACTACATTTTGTATAAGATAACCATCCTTGGTGTGCATTGCATGGCCGGAGCTCTGTTTGCTGGGAACGGGAAGGAATGACGAGGGACTGCACATTGTGTGGCATATTTTGGCGGCTCACTCTAGAGTAAGTAGCCGTTTAATCAGAAGAGAACTATTTCCAAAAACACAACAGAAGAAAACAATCAGAGCATGAATGAAATAAGAAAGTGTTTCCAGCAAAGGTGAGGGCAAAAACCGCCAGCAACACAGACTTCGCCAACCAATGAGGCGGCGTGGGCAGAAGGAGGGTTGAATTCCGCGAGTTGATGGCTCGAGAAAGGCTGAATTAAAAAGGCCTGAGCTACTTGCAAGCGCATAAAATCATTTAATTCCCGCGGGAAATAAATTTCATATAATGCATTCAACAAGGTATGCGTTAGGAAGATGGTCTCAATGAGGTTAGTAATAAAACGGGCGGCTAAACACGTAGATGTTTGAAGCGTAAAAATCGAAAAAAATTAACCGTTAGGCGTAAAAGATTTAACAAAGAATAATCGTTAGCGTAAAAATTGCTAAACTTTTAACCGTTAGGAAAGTCTAGCATATCGATTTTGCCCACGAGAAACGTTAGACCGAAGACAGACTGATCTAAACACAATTTTGTAAACATCAGCCTGTCGTATTTTACCGCAAAGTAAACGATGAACAAGCCATATTATAATTTAAAAAATATTTTCTATTTTTTATAATAAACTATCGATAAATATCTATTACCTTTCTAAGAGGGGTGTGGGGGAGGGGCTGAGGAACGAAACGGTTACACTTTGTCTTGGAGAAAATCGATATACAATTATTGAATTGTGTTAAACTACAGCGCGATCTTGAAAACGGACTTTAATTTTATATTCTACAACAGGTTCTGATCCAGGACACAGGAGAGAGGCGTTTATTAGCCATTGGCCTCGTGTACGAGTTGCACATACAACATTACCTGCCAGGCTGGGGGTCCCCTGGGGAGGCGACGGTTGGCTATCACGTGGACGATGGGAAAATATTTGATAACAGGTACCCCGACTACGGAAGAGACCTGTCAGGTAATAAAGCAAAACTAACCTAGATCATATTTATGGAGCATGTGCTCGATCGTGCAATCTAGTTATGCTCTATTAGACTAGTTTTGAAAAAAATAGGGATTCTACGTCGGCGAGCAGGTCAAATTAAGATTGATTTACTCAAGTGTAGGAGTTGATGTTATGCAGTTCGTTTCGAGCATTAGCACTTGTTCTGACCACAATCAAACAACAAAACACAGAGTTTATAATACGTTTTAAAGGAAGTTATTACAGGGTTTTCACTACCAACAGTCAAATATAGTAATCCAAAAACATATTAGGCTATAGGTCTACGAATATTAAATTTTCATTCACAAAATAAAATAAATTATGATTTTATATCAGTTTAATTATTTCAAAAACTAATTGATATACGTTTATGCTCAATTGAAAACCTTAACTTCATTTCACTTCACTTCACTTCACTTTACTTCACTTCGATTCACTTCACTTCACTTCACTTCACTTCACTTCACTTCACTTCACTTCACTTCACTTCACTTCACTTCACTTCACT
>JANUFV010022678.1:0-11800 GCA_024757865.1 Epizoanthus scotinus
AGTAGTAGTAGTAGTAGTAGTAGTAGTAGTAGTAGTAGTAGTAGTAGTAGAAGTAGTAGTAGTAGTAGTAGTAGTAGCAGTAGTAGCAGTAGCGGTAGCAGTAGCGGTAGCAGTAGCGGTAGCAGTAGCAGTAACAGCAGCGGTAGCGGTAGTACCTTAGTAGTGGTAGTTGTTGCTGCTGCTGCTTTTGTTGTTGTTGTTGTTGTTGTTGTTGTTGTTGCTGCTGCTGTTGCTGTTGCTTTCGTTGTTGTTGTTGTAGTTGTTTCGTTGTTGTTGTTGTTGTTGTAGTTGTTGTTATTAACTAAAACGGCTGTTAAGAGTAATTTGTTTTCTTCATTCTGTGTCAAAGCTGCAGCCCAGCTACTTACAAGTCACGTGTGTTTGTCACTGCTCGTCGCTATATTCGCGCGTGCGCAGATGAGACTGACGTTATGTCCTTGTTCCCAACAGATCTTGATATCGTATTTGAAGGAATCGACGACAAGTATCTTAATAGCTTAGATCCGCAATGTGAAACATCAGATCAAGAATCGGAGACAGTGACATGACAACATTGTCTTGTTCGACTACTTTCGATGGCCCTCGTGCGCAACGAGACCGTGTTGTACACGCGAGTGAAATCGTGCAATATTTGATACTGTTCGCAGTTATTTATTTGTATATTTGTGTATTTATATCATGTATGTACCGAAGATACGGCAAAATCCCACATTATAGCCCTGGGCTTTATATAAGTTCGTAAGGGGTTTGGGTGGGCTGATATTCTGGGGGGGGAGGCTATAATCGGTAAAATAAAACGTTTTTAAAAGACTCCGAGCAGATACTATCTGACAAAAAGACATATAGCGCTGTTTTAAATATACATTTTTTGTGCGTCACAATAGATCACACTTTAGTTATTCCTACTGATGATCAGTTATTTATTTGTGTTTTTTTTCAGCGACATGTAGTTATCTGTTGCAATGTAATTAGATGGACCTATATATGGCGGAGGAAGGATTTATATCCGGGGGGGGGGCGTATAACCAGATTATTATTTTTGTTAGCAGGGAGATTGTATTATATATATGGGGAGGGGTTATAACTGGGGGGGGAGGCTTTATTGTGGGATTTTACTGACGGTATTTGTACAAATTTACCATTCAGTCGCGAGTGTAAAGGACTGGTGTGGGACCTTTCTGTGCAACCGACATAGTACCGAGGCCGGTGACAGTGTATAGCGGTCCTTATTTATTTCTATGTTATTTATTTGTTATTTTATTTATTTATTATTTATTTTATTTATTATGTTTCTTGATTTCAATCAAATGTAGGATTCTCTGTCTTTTGATTCAATGTTATAAATACGTGAAACTGATACAATATGCGACAGCTTTATTTTATACTTGCCAAAGAAATAGTTGTTATAGATTTCTCCCAATAGCTGTTGTAATTATCTGACAGTTTACAACGTTAATTTAAGTTCCATACAAAGGTTTGTAAATTATATCGCACATGCGTTAATGGTATAAACCATACCGCCCGTGTCAACCTGAATCCTACCACTAGCCCTGAGCTTGGGTTGACTGTGGTGAGATGTGTGCTTTTTAACTGCGATAGAAAATAAACCTGGATTTTAAATATCAAATCTATTGCATTTCCGTCTTGCTGTTACGATATGCAAGATGTTGCGCAAGGCGATAACTAGTTATTTGGATCGTAGCGCCAATCTTAAACCTGTCAGTCCAGTTATAAACGGCATAGCGTGGCTACCTTTTTTTAAGTATGGCTGAAATAGAGACTGGGGCTAGAGAATCCCCTTTCCTCTTCCCCATTCCTCAAGTTGGCGGTTTACTTCCCTCTCGCCTCATTGGGCCCGCGCAACAGTATCCGCCTGCTGGTAATAAGCGACCTTACTACATCATCAACCTCTGCACAACTTTCTAATACTTATTGAATTGATGACATGAAAACATCTTGCTGATAACATCATTTGGTCTACGTAGGAATATTTTGTCCGAGGCCTTAGTTGGGACAGCCCGAGGACAAAATATTCTCCTCGACCAAGCGAGATTATTATACGGCTTTTCTCTTACTTATGAAATGATACAAACAATCGAGTTGTCCGTCCGCGAGCCCATATAAGGAAAATACCTGGCTTTCAACCAATCACAACGCAAAGATTTAGTTACTTGGGAACCCAGCTTGCCATATAATGAAAAAGATTTTTAAATGGTTACTGAGTTGCCAAATATTTATTGGAACGGATTGTGTTTTTCTTATAGTGTTTTCTATGTAGTGCTCCGTACAGGCGTTTGTTCATGCAGTTGAACTGCCTACAATGGCAATCTCGTTCCCAGAGCCCTTCGTTCCTCGCCGCAGGCCTAAAAGAACATGGGCTCTGCCTGGGAACGAGATTGCCCACAACTGCTCAACCATGCGCATGCGTGTTGTTTGAGACAAGCACAGCTAGACAGTTTTCCAAATGCTGTCTGTGGCTTGTTGATGAGTTCTAACAAGGACTAAACAGCTGTGCAAGTCTGCCACTTGCACTGCGCATATGAGTTGTTTCTTGAGCTGGCTTTGAAATTCATGCACTTTGGCTTAATCCATGCTACGTCTGGGAATGCCACACTTACGGTTTCACACTTGTCTAGTTTAAACCATTTTCTGCACAGGTGTTCCCTCGAGTGTTGGCTATGATTTGTTGACTATTCCAAGAGTCGCTAAACCCACAAGCAATCTCGCCTGCAGAGCCGCTGGGACCGGGAACTGGATGGATATGTGGTGGCCTGAATACTAACGGGGAATAAGATCGGCCCACAGCATTATGGTGGAAGACATGGCTTTCTCCTGGCCGGCATTTTTCGCACATATTATTGTTTTGTACTACAGCTACATAGTGGGTTAGTGCAAATGATTATAATGTTTTAATGTGCAGCCCGTTAAACTTTAGCCCCATTTACACCAGCACAAAATCGGCTCGCCCCTCTGCATCTCAGCACGATGTCGGTGGGTGTTCAGCGAGGCCCTGGTAACTTGTAACCTGTAAACAGGAACCCGTACCACAAATGGTAGGGGTGCTGACCACATCTCCGGTGACCCCCTGTTATTTTTCATAAATCATTTCCTTTATTGGTTATCGATATCTACGGGGTTTTTGGAAGGAATTTTATCCGCCAAAGTAAGTGCGCAAAAAGGAGCTTTTGTGTCAACTTTTATCTGATGACACAGTACAGGATGTCGTAGACGGGCAACATATACATAATATGTTCCTAAGTTATATAAACTTGTTAATTTACTTCAATATTCCTAAACACGGTGAGAATCGCTCAATTTTGGTACAAAATCTATGCCCTACATGCACGGTAATAACAAACGAAAACACAAATTACCGCTTCAAAACAACACATTGAACCCACGGGTTTATGAGTTGCTCTATAAAGCTACCGTTTCATGGCCATGTAGTGATGTCTTTGTAAACTATGTTGCAGAAATGTATATTTCAGATTGCAAAATACACTGCAAAATAAACTGAACAAAGATTGCAAGATCTACTGAGAACGACGGAGAGCAGTTAGAATACCAGTTATGAGAGATATTTGCCGTTGTAGTTTACCTTCCATCTTCAGTAAAAAAAATGTACCATTATTTATTTTTAAAATACTGATCACTCATAATTTCTCCATACCTATCAAGAAACATTTTAAAACAGGTTGAGAGAATTTAGTAGTGAATCTAATGCCGTAGGCGAACAGTGCTTTTACGAGATTTTAAGTTAATGTTAGTATAAGTGTTGATCCAAGACTGGCTGGGGTAACAGTCTAGTCACGTGAAGTGTATTAAACTGTATCGCGAATGAGGAGGTTATCAGTTGAACTCGGCTAAACATGAATGTTGAAAGTGACATCTGGAGAACCGGTGCGAAAATGATTAACAAATAATTGCTCCTAAGTATTACAGACATTACAAAAATTACAATATGAGAAAGACAATCCGTAGTCAAGGCTAACACACCCTGTTGGCTGTCAGTCCAAATCAGCGAATGAAAACAATAATAAATCCGCCGGGGAAATGTCTAGCAAGGAAGGTCATACCTATTTCCATACAGCGTTCGCCTCGGGCCGTGTGTCAAACCAGTGAATTGATTGCTCGGTTAGAGACTGAAATCAGAAAAATATTGCATCCATTCCAATATTGTGAACAGGAAGCCAGTATATTTTATATCTGTTGGAGTCAGCCGCTTGCAAACGGATTAAGAATGTGTATAAGACCCTTTAAATGCCCCTTCAGCCGGATTCCACTGCTGATACTTTATGCACGCAATGAAACAATAAGCTTCAGTTACGTTGACTGTCAGATATTAAAATATAAAAGGCCAATTCGTCTTGTTACACTTTTTTTATAGGAATATTCAAGCTCTGAAATCGCCTAAAAATAGCAACAAAATAAGAACAAACTGAGGCTGAAATTAAACTTCATTCTAAATATTTATGATAGTTTATCATAAGAACACAGCCAAAAAGAACGAAATAAGAACATTTTTAGCCTGAAATTGTCCAAAAAGTTAGGACTCTGCGCCTGAACAGATTTTAACTGGTTCTTAACATCTAACTATAGATGAACATGCAGAGTTTCGTAAAAAATATTTTTTTGCGCAGAGAATTGAGACTTTTTATGCCGGTTATATAAAAGGCGTTATTCAGACTGAGACGTAGATATTTTTTTAGAAAGAGGAAATGCCTGGTCGATATGTAATCAATATAAACTGTAGGTCTGTTTGTGCATTTGTGATGGTAGGTTTCTATTGGCGAATTTCTCGAGCCCGAGGGTGGATCAACGACTTGTGAAACACAATCTGTCAGTCAAGTCGAGTTACCGCAGAGGTCGCGAGTTTTTCACCACCCATCCTAAGTACATTAGACCTGTCCTTGGCCTATGCTGTAAGGTTGCCAATAAGTGTTGGACAAACTGAAGGCATTTTCAATCAGTCGTGAGTGCGTATCTTTGTACATCGGCAAACTTTACTCAGGAGATTCACTCAATCAGTGATGGAACACATTCGCTTGGCGGTTGTGGTAGCTGTGGCAGTTTTGACAGTGGTAAGACTGAAATATTGACTGTTCAACTCGGTTTGAATGAGCTTTACATTTCCTTGTGCGTATTAAGTTTACAGGGTTTTTTGTTCCATGATGAAAAGTTTCCTTAAAGGATGAAGTATTACTTTGTTCAACATCTTCCTTGTTCTATAAAGTAAGGCTTAATGGAGTGTTTGCGGCTTACTCCAGTCTAGATTATGTTTTCACTCACCGCCTCACGTTTACAACATTTCTATTTAGTAGCAAATCTACCAAAATTCATTTCGCGATCCGATGACAAATTCATTGTCAGTGATCTGTGGCCGAATTTTGTTTCCATTCAGTTCAACATTGTGTGTGTTGTTTTGACTATCAAAACATGTTTTAGTTAGCATGTGGTAACATGTGTAAGGAACATGTGTAAGCAAAACGTTCAGCTGTCTGTTGAAGAAGAATGTCGTGAATAGAATGTCGCACAAAGCCATTAGGATTAATTTTCGTATATCTAACGTGATGCGAATACTTATAATACCCATCAAGCAGCAGGGTGCAGACTGTAAGAATGACTAGAGATAAAGTACAAGATGTCACAAAATCTGCAGCTAACTGACACCAACTGTTTTCAACATAGACAGCGTTCTTCGCTGGAGTGTATATCGTCACTTAAATCAGGCCATACTTATAAAATTGAATCCGGTATTAAAAAAATGTTTCGATAAAAAAATTGAACAGAACGTTTTTAAAACACCTCACTTAATTTCTTACAGAACATAGTACTGATTAATTTTCTATACTGAAATTCTGCGTTTATATAAATGATCTGTTTTAAAAGGGTTTTACTACTGAATCATTGGCTATGACTATAACTAATATTAAAATATTATTTTAAAATAATAAATAATCAATAATCAATGATCATGATCAATGCATTGTTTGTTAATCGACTTGACGAAAGATTGATGTGCTTGACCTTCCGCCGTTTTGAGGACATGCAAACCTAGGGCAACTATTTATATTACACACAGCACGTGAGTGAATTGATCCGGCATTCGTTTCCGAATACTTTCTGCTGATATTAAACAGTCCCATGAGCTGCACATTAATGGCGGACTGTGTAGGCAATAGTATTGGAAGAAAATCCAAAATAAGCACAATAAGGCTTCTAAATGGGGAGCCTTGATCTGCTAGGTTGAAAAGTACAACACACCAATCGTTAATATGAGAAAAATCAGGACAGTTTTAAAAAAGAAAATCCATCAAACTTTTTCCTGGCGTGGCTAATCTTCACTTCAGTCACTGTGCCAAAAACGTGACCTGAGTGGTAATTCAGTGTCAAACTCGCTTAATTGATATTATATAATTTTTTAAAAACAAATTGACAAAGTCAGTGGAAACCATCTACACAATAACTTGCAAGCGGACACGCTGCGATGAAAGAAAAGAGTCAGAAAGAAACAGTGAGAAACGGGAAAAGTAATTTTCAGCGAACTTTGAACGAAAACTGGAATAATAGGCAGGAATTATACGAAGTTGTTGTTCCTTTAAAAAACGGCTGGTCCTTCAAATGTTTTGAGGGTTCCACTAAGTATTGTTACAAGATGAAAGATTTATTGCGTATGGTCAAATTATGAAGTGTTTGGTACGTGATAAAGTGTTAAAATAGCTCTGCCAGATGCTGCGTGGAGAATTTTGGTGTAGCGTAGACAAGTTCATGTGAATGATAATAACGAATACGAAGGCAAAGCAAGGTATAAAGCGATGAGAAATTCAATGTAGTTTATTTCTCCTTTGCAAGAATGTTCGGCAATAAACTATGTACTGTGATTAGTAAGAGTTTTAAACATTACGGTTGTCCTTTTTTGCCCGCTTTATGTTTATTTTGTTATCATATTTGTGACTTTTCATGATCAATACGAGTCGACTGGCCCTAGGCCTAGGACTATCGATCTGTGCATATTTTCAGAAACTCCACAGTGCGGGGAATGTACTAAATATAACTAAATATTTTATGGATATTCTTGTGGATATCTCGGAACCATTGAGAACTGAATATTTGAAGCTAAATCCGCACCAAAATCACTTGCTGTGTTGCTTGGTTTAATGACCTGGATAATTTTAAAATGGCTAATGCAGATTCGTTCCCGTACAATCCGTTAACCGGTTGAACGTGAGCCAAAGTACTTTTGATAAGAGTTTCCATATTAAATGAAATAGTTCCTAGAAATCATATGTTATACTGCACAAGCGTCCCATTCGTAGGAGATCGAATACTTTTCATTAAAATTTTAAAATGATGTGAAATCCAAATAGAAGATTTGATCTAATCTGCTATTTATTAATACAGATAAAATGTTATCAGAAACTTGTTTTTGTCTCCAGCCCCCGTACCGGAATACCTGGAATGCATGTCCCCAGTAAAATCCTCATTTCGCCACCAGTGGGTGCCGACACAGTGCCTCACACAAGCTGAATTCACCCGCAATAAAATACGATTGTACACATCTCATACCAGCTCAATGTATTTCAATAACTCACATTCTATAACGATAGTGAACCAACGGTGCAGTCTTCAGTGTTGATGCCTAGCAAAAAGAAACAGACCGATTTAATCGCCGAGTTGACAATAGTCAACATTCAACAATCGCTTGTATCTGCTGTCTTGTGTGAAATAGTTCGGGATTGTTCGAGATAATGATGACGCACCCAAAATAACTATTTAAAATATAATTTAACCCAACAGTGCAATGCAGTGATCGATGACTAGTCATCTTACAATTGTGAGTTACCGGCGTTCTGAGCGCAAGTCAAGTTCCGTGGCGCACTCCCTGTCTGGGACTGACTGATGAATCGGTTTTAATGTTCAAAGACATCGATTCACTAGGCTTCTGGCATTAATAATGAGTTCCCATATCCTGATATAGGGTGACAAGCCCGGAAGGCTCAGCATTAATAATATTCCAAGACGCAATTGATGTTTTCACAACGCAGTAAATGTTTTCACAAAGCAACGGAATTATATTTTGTTTGCGTAAAAATTTATATTATTACCGCTGAGCCTTCCCGGCCACAGTACCATCTGCACGCAGTAGTACAGCG
Organism: Epizoanthus scotinus; assembly: GCA_024757865.1. Taxonomy (NCBI): domain Eukaryota; kingdom Metazoa; phylum Cnidaria; class Anthozoa; order Zoantharia; family Epizoanthidae; genus Epizoanthus; species Epizoanthus scotinus. Next base: position 8,154 of record JANUFV010022678.1, read on the forward strand.
CCTACGGTTGCATGGAAACCAAAACCTTACTGGCCTTTACTGCTCTTTCAAAATGTTACTCATTTTTATATATTTTCCCAAATTTCACTTTTACTCCAAATCTTGTACAGAGTTATATGTTGCTAATATGTATTTTGTCGTGACTATTATCTTCAGTAATTATTGTAAATAACCACATGCACCATTCTATCCTAGTATTCTGATGAACTGTATTAGACTGCAGGATTATTTGCCTAACCACATAGGGTTATAAATCCTGTACCCTCCACTTTGTTTCTTCTTGCCTTTTTGTAAACTACGTTTTGTATGTGGAAGTAAATAACCCTTAGTGCTTGTTGCATCAGTTAAATTGTCGTGGATCTTATCCTGCGAAGAATCAACTCTCAAATTCACAATCTTAGTTCTCTTAAATCTTAGGTAATATAGAGTACGTGAATAATCAGCCTAATTGCCTACTATTGAGCCAAATCGGCAATATTGAGTGGACAGCCGGAGGACGCAGCAAATTGGATTTCTGATTTAAAAAAGGTTAATGGCTCAGATTAACCTGGAAGAAGGATCAGGCTTTTCAATTATATAGAACTTTTCATGTATAAGTTACCATTTTGCCAATCTGTGCAATAACTGAGGTTTTCTGCACGTTTTACAACATTTACTCAAATAAACTTGAATATAGGTTCAATACCACTCGTTGCAATGCGACAAGTAAAACATGAAATACGGAGTTTTTTTCTAAAAGGCATGTTAAAAAATAGTTTTGTATGGAAAGTAATTCTCGTGGTTTCTTAGTCAGAAATGTGACAGGCAAATTCTGGCAAGTTTAGTCAGTTCAAAGGTATTTTCAGTACGGAAATGTGTGCTTTGAAATATTGCCCTCGGAATGCTCATTTGATCAGAATAAGTTCTGAATATGCGCAGATCTGGTCACCCTTCTACGCATATCGTAGAATTGCTGTACTTTGCCACTTTTAAAAATACGGAGTCTTGATCACTATATATAATAGCTGTTGTTGAAAAACACAGAAATTAAATTTATTGCCATTTTAAAAACCCAACAAAGCCTTCATTGTCCTTCGTGGAGTTTCAACACTAAGCCACAAACGGACGGAACGCCCTGCTGATGATATAATGCAACTCAGCTCTGGCCAGTTTCCAGACGTATCAATTGATAAACTGTTCTCACGTTCGACCATGGTTTTGGGTATACGATAAACCACACTAACCCCTGGCCAACCATTGGCATTGGTTCTATTCGGTGTACAATTGCGATTATAGAGAACTGAGACTTGCAAAGAAAAACTATACAAGACGAGATTTCAAACAAGTCCCAAGGTCATAAGGTAAATTCGTCCGTGTCGGTCTTCGCGGTATTTCTACAGACTACAGCATGCACGTTTATCGTTCTACCTGACCGTTCAAATCACTTGAGAGCAGAATGAACCTTAGAACACTTGAGAGAAGAGTGGGTTTCAAATCTCTTGAGAGCAGAGTGGGATTAACAGTGGCATTCTCATGTGCTACTAATTGAAAGATAACGAACATAATTGTGGAATAAATAACAAGCTACTCAAAGGGTCAATTCTATTTGGCGTCATCTCGACTTTTTTCCTTTTCAATTAAATCGTTAACAGATGTGTTAACGAGTCGGTTAATTAGAAAAAGAAAAAGGCAAAATCCACATCTGAACGGGCCTGCAAACCATTACTATACATAGACGGCGCATTTGTAGTCTAAGGTTTATATGTGTTGATAAAAGAAGGTATGAAACATAAGTCAATATATATTGATTACCTAAAACTACCCTATTTACTCGTGACCACATATGAAAGTCTCTCTAGATCTCTGTTTAATTGGTGTTTTTTTTACTTTTGGGTCGATGAACAATATAGCGATAATTAATCGGAAAAAGTGGGACCTGGCCATACTACACAATAATTGACTAAATTTTTTTTGGTTTCAGTCTTTCTTTTTTTTATTTTTTTATCAAAGGCCATCAAAGGCTGCAAGGCCATGCTTAGTCTCGAATAAGCCTGGAGCTGTTGAGAGAGTGACTCGCTTTCCCTGCCACAAAAAAAAAAAAAAAAAAAAGAATTAATTGACTAAATATTGAACTGAATGGTTTTTTTAAAGTTTAAAACGAGCTGCTATTTGACTGTGATGTTAATGGTTGCACTGTACCACATTACTACTCCGAGCTTGTCTTTAGAAAATGTCTGAGCGTTTCCACAAATTATACTTCATGTACAATATATATAGCATACGAATGTGTGTTGTTCGCTGTGGAGGACAACGTGTTGGAAAGGTCAACTAATTTCAAAACCAGGTATTTTCAACAGCCAAATAACGTGATACGAGAGGAAGAAAAACTGCCTTTCAAAACTATCAGAAATTATAGTTTCATTGAAATAAAACAATCAGGAGGGAAGGGGTGGGAATGTTCTACGCGCCAAGCGAGACCTGATCACTGACTGTCTAACCAATTCTAATTCTTTGAATTTCAGAGTGGCGCTGTCAAAGGCCAAGACAAACCAGGTAGGATGCTGTTGAGCTTGCTGTTCACTCGTGATTGGTTCTCGTACAGAATGACATTTGTCATATTAAAACACATCACATTTGCCGTAATTTATAACCACAGCGATACCTATAAGTACAAATAAAACAAGTTAACGTTCAACAGACAGACCAGAACAAAAATATTTTCTAAATAGATATCTTATATTTTTTAAATAGATAGTCTGACAGATAGTTCATTTTCTTAGTATTTATCAGCGCCATAAACATTTCATGGATATGGCTCTTTATAATTGTATTTATTATTATTAATTATTATTATTATTATTATTATTATTATTATTGAACCCTGACTACCTTGGCCACAACATTAACACTCTCCAATGCGCATGCACTCAGCCAAGTTGGCTCAACGGCAACCGTGGGCAGCTGTTTCTTTCTTCTTCGCTGTTGCTGTTGAGTCTCCAGGACAAAAATGGCTGAGCGCATGCGTAGTTAGGTTATGGCCAAACTAAGGAGAAGAATCAGTGTTGAGAGTCTGAACACTGAAACCTTTGTATCTACCTTTCAATCAAAGTAGTTACTGAAATCCTCCATCCTATTCCACACCACGCTATTTAGTATGACACACTGATTTACAGATTTAAGATCTATTTCATATAATTTAAAACATGTTGTTTTACATATACAGAAATCAATATTTTAATAGAACTAATAACATGTTTGTATGGGGTTCAACTGGAATAACTAAGAAGTCAATTTTACCAGGTGACTCGGGCCAGGATGGATACTTTATAACAATAAATTATTCCCCGAATTGGAGGTGAGTAGTGGGGGATATTTACCGAGCTGCTTCGGCAAGGTAAATATCCATTGCTACGAACTGACACTGAGGGGAATAACTGTTTTAGTATATACCAAACCAGCGAATAGCCATAGACATAGAAATATATATTTATTGTTTTAATTCTCATATAGAGCTGAGAAAATACATCCGACATGGCAGCGAAACGGGAGACCATTTTGTCTCGTTCATCATTAGCATATACCAAACCAGTGAATAGTGTTTTTCGCGCGATCTGATTGGTTCCCTATCTCGGAATATCCTGCGATATTCCGAGCTCGCATGAGTGCAC
>JANUFV010022900.1:0-10580 GCA_024757865.1 Epizoanthus scotinus
ATAAATATCCAGTCTGTGAAAATGATAACTCCGAAGGGAGATATGGGAGTTGTACGCTCCGGGTAATGGGCTCCTGCAGAGGTCCATTATCACTCTGGCTAAAGTAAAACATTTTCAAGACAAACATCGAAGAGCCAATTAGAAACCAGAGTAAACCACTATCATATACAGTTACATCTCCCTCACACCTCCCTGGTTTGCCGCAATAAATCCTCTGAAATAGTTTTAAAATAAATTATCATAATGTATTCATAATGTATTCATAATGTTCGAAGATAGCACGATTTTTACTTGAGCGTGTATATTTTAATATTCGAAGTGACACTCGAAACTAAAGCTATATTGAAAAACGTTTTAAACGTCGGTCTCTTCTCGCATTAGATATTCATTGCAGGCTATTTACTTCCTCTTGTGCCTAAGATATCCTACAATAGTCTAAATGCAGTTCTATTCATTATCAGTTTCATATGTTATTGATCTTTGTTTATTTCGGATAATCACTTTCTCAGTTTACGACACTTGTAAAAATTCTTGTTTTATGATTTGCTGATTATTTTAGTAGTAAAAGGAACACCTGCTGTGCTCTGCGTACTCAAAATTGTTTCAAACTTAAAGTTATTCTCGTTCGTCTTGAAGAACCAGCTCGCTTTAGTGGTGACCCTAAACTTGGTAAGTGTAAGGAGACTTAAACCGCATCCCGGTTAGCTCAGTTGGTAGAGCATCGGTCTCACATGCGGGAAGTCTCGGGTTCAACACCGGCCGGACCAACACTCAGGGTCTTGAAATAACTGAGGAGAAGGTGCTGCCTTTGCTCTTACATCTGCAAACGGTTAGACCTTCACGTCTTCTCGGATAACGACGTTAAAGCGTAGGCCCAGTGTCCCCAATTAGCTCATACGAGCTAGAAGATTCGACACTTGAATAAAGTGCTATGTTTTTTTTTCACTACATAGGTAATTATAACTAGCGTACTTTCACGTGCACGCACCAATCAATGGTCTCTGTGGTCTCTGACATACGGTAAAATCCAACATTCACGTCTCCCCCGGGTAAACGCCTACCCATAATTATATGCCTATCCACCTGCTAACAAAACTAATACTTCGGTTATAGGTCAGTCCCCTGGATATAAGCTTCCAATATATAGGCCCATCTAATGTATTCCGGTTATCCATTTCTATTTAATGTTCCTTGTTTCGAAAGTTAGGAGGTTATAATGGAAGTGGAGCTTGGACAATAATCTTGATCATACTATAGAATGAGATATTAATAGCATTACAAGTATTTTTTATCTCAAAGTTCATTTCAACTGTTCAATTTCTCAGTTAGTATTTGTTCGTTCCGAAACGTTCTATTATTACCGCTTATAAGCCCGCCCCCGATATAATCCACCCTCCCCCCGTTTCTAAGCCACGCAAACCCCTTACGAAGTTATATAACCCCAGACCTTATATGTGGGATTTTTACGGTATCCTTTCTCCTACTCCAGGTACGTCATATCAAGTACTTGTATAGCTTTTCTCCAAGTAAAGATTCATAGTTAAATGACTCCGCTATCTCCGCCTTCCTATGGAGTATACGGTGCGTTTAACGAATTTCTGCGTAGATTGTACCTACGTCACAAATGCGGTGCATTGTGTAGTGCCCACGGAAACGCACATAGGCGAGACAACAATTTCACATAAGAGCTGCTCTAAATACTATATAGCCTGAAGAGTTTGACTCTTAAGTAATATATAAATAGGATATCTCAACGTTGAACTGCAGTAACATGGTATCGTGGACTTCTGTAGCGTAGGGTTTCCAAAGAATAAGACACTTTGAAGGTAAGAATGTATTTATTTTCGTTATATGTAAATGTTGCAGTTCAATAGTATACAGCTGAACTGTTGAAAATCTCTACGACAAAAACGTGAGACTAGTTTGTGTGTGAAAACGTGACCATATCAGTAGCAGTTGGTTAATTTCTGAATTAGCTTTCTTGAGTATATGTAACCTATGTCAGTTCGGACATTTATCAAGGACAAGAAATTCTCAGTCAAAATCAAAGGCAGAGTAAGTAATGTACAATACTCTGTACTGAATCATTTTAGGTTCAATTTTTGAATTGAGCATACATTTGTGAACTATTGGTCTAAATTGATAAGACAGACACAGAAATGTTTCACTCACATCCCTTTCGTCTTTTTGTGAAATTATAATAACATTCGGATACAAACAAGATCACAAACAAAGTAGCAATTCTGATGAATAGCTTATTAAGAATAAGATTTGTCTGGAATGAAAAGAAATACTCGCAACAATATGTTGTTATAGAGAACCGATCATTCAGGACTGAATGTCGGACATATGACAACTGTTCATTTGTTGAACAAAGGTCTGAGGCTCAGAATCTTATATTTCGTTATCTAGAATGAACCGTACAAGAACGAAAATAGTGCAAGTCTTTCATACAAGTCTTTTATATGAAACAAGACTACTGCAACCATTTTTATGTGCTGTTTGAATACAATCTAAAGGTAGATATATTTTTTATATGCAGATTTATTCTTACATTTGTATTTGCAAGTGCAATTTGTTATTTTATTGTGTGCTTTGCTTGGTATTAATGGTGAACAAGTAGCTAATAAGAGTCCATCAATACATTGAAACTCTGCGGGACAAATGTATTATTGCAAAGTGCCTGCTAAAACGAGGTAAACATTTTAATTTTAGTAGTTTTTAACGTTTGTATTTTTTATATATTTATCTGCGCTTTCACTTTGTAAATAGAAGAAATCAAAACAATTAACATGAAAAAGACAAAACAATGAACAAGTTGCGATAACAAATAATTCAGTACATGATGCAAACCTTGTATTTCATGTTGCTCTTGTAACATGCAAATAGATTTTCTATGCAAAAAGACCAACGTACACAAAAAAAGCTCGAAGGCGAGACAAAACTTTCAACTTATATTTGCTCTGAATACTGCATTGCCTGAAGAGCATTAGAATGCTCTTATGAAGTGATATAGAAACAAGACATCTCTACGTTGAATTGAAGTAACTATACAAAGACTATTGTACACAAGAGAAGCTAAAAAGTTTATTATATCATTGGATCTCGTGGAAGCTGCTCGTACTGCATTGCTTAGAGCAATTAACACGAGACTCTTTCAGAAGGGCTGCATTACAGGATTATCAATGCTTTGTAAATTCCACTATTTTGACTCATACGAGTCCTTTTCTTCAGTAACATTTTATATATCTAATGAAGATTCGTTTTACGAGTCAAGATATGTTAATAAAACACCTTTGTTAAAAAATATTATTGCGGTTTAAAAAAAGAATATACTATTGCCTGCCCGGCTGAAGGTTGTTTAATTTCTGTAAAACACTTAAAGTTATGTATAGGCGCTAGAATTTCTGATAAAATGTTAGGAGTAGGGTATTGTTTCTGATGTTTTGTATTTCCAGCTGCATGTTGGCGACCAAATAACAAACATTTCTTCAAAGCTATAGTCAGATATACCGAGCATAATCAATTGAAGATCACTCCCTCACGAAAAAAGTGAGAGAGTGAGAATTGTGTTCTAGAAGATTTTTTAGCAAAATTTTGAAAGGGAAATTACAATTAGTTTCGAAGGAAAATCTATTTTTTATCTCACACTACCGGACAATAAAAATGATCCCAAACAGCTAGTGTAAGGATTTTGATTCTAAAATGAAGGCCCATTTAAACTGTTCCACATGTTGTCAGTCTGACATCACGCGACAGTTGTGAACACAATATTTGAATCATGGTTGGATCCGTTTTATCACCATATTCGATGATTTGAAATGATGTTGAATGATGTTGGGTAATGTTGGACGATGTAAATTCTTCTCATTCAACATAGTCTTGAGCTCGATGTTACAACATTTTAGATTCGTTTATTCATGGCAATTTGGCCATGTTCACTACGTTATTCACAACAATATGACAGAAAGCAAAGGACTGACAACAGCTGTTCAATTAGCTGTGGAATTACAATTCACTCATTTCCCATCGCCAAAATAACGTATATGGAATATCAAACAGGTTTGTCCACATAGAACAATTAATGAACAAAAGCGCGTAATATGCAATTGTAGATGCCAAAGAGGAATCGAAGCGATTCTATGTAAACCTGGATTCAAACAAGCAGTTTGCAGCCTAGATAGAAATTGCAGTAATTATATGCAAGAGAAAGAGAAACAAACAGTTGTAGATGAAGAAGAAGAATCGAAGTGATTCTGTGTAAAACTTGGAATCAGACAAGCGAACACTTGTAGATGAAGAAGAGGAATCAAAATGATTCTATGTAAAAACTGAAGACAAGCGAACAACTGTAGATGAAGAAGAGAAATCGAAGTGATTCTATGTAAAAGCTGAAGACAAGCGAACACTTGTAGATGAAGAAGAGGAATCGAAGTGATTCTATGTAAAAGCTGAAGACAAGCGAGCAGCTGTAGATGAACAAGAGGAAGCGAAGTGATTCTGTGTAAAAGCTGAAGACAAGCGAGCAGTTGTAGATGAACAAGAGGAAGCGAAGTGATTCTATGTAAAAGCTGAAGACAAGCGAGCAGCGGTAGATGAACAAGAGGAAGCGAAGTGATTCTTTGTAAAAGCTGAACACAAGCGAGCAGCGGTAGATGAACAAGAGGAAGCGAAGTGATTCTATGTAAAAGCTGAAGACAAGCGGAGCAGTTGTAGATGAACAAGAGGAAGCGAAGTGATTCTATGTAAAAGCTGAAGACAAGCGAGCAGTTGTAGATGAACAAGAGGAAGCGAAGTGATTCTATGTAAAAGCTGAAGACAAGCGAGCAGTTGTAGCTGAACAAGAGGAATCGAAGTGATTCTGTGTAAAACCTGAAGACAAGCGAGCAGTTGTAGATGAACAAGAGGAAGCGAAGTGATTCTGTGTAAAACCTGAAGACAAGCGAGCAGTTGTAGCTGAACAAGAGGAAGAGAAGTGATTCTATGTAAAAGCTGAAGATAAGCGAGCAGTTATAGCTGAACAAGAGGAATCGAAGTGCCGTGATTCTGTGTAAAACCTGAAGACAAGCGAGCAGTTGTAGCTGAACAAGAGGAATCGAAGTGATTCTGTGTAAAACCTGAAGACAAGCGAGCAATTGTAGATGAAGAAGAAGAAGAATGGAAATTATTTGATGTAAAACTTGGAATCAGACAAGCAGTTATAGATGAAGAAGAGGAATCGAAGTGATTCTATGTAAAGCTTGGAATCAGACAAGAAGTAATAAATGAAAAAGAGGAATCGAAGTGATTATATGTAAACCTTGAAGACAAGCGAGCAGTTGTAGATGAAGAAGAATCTAAGTGATTTTGTGTAAAACTTGGAATCAGACAAACAGTTATAGATAAAAAAGAGATATGGAAGTGATTCTATGTAAAACGTGGAATCAGACAAGAAGTAATAAATGAAGAAGAGGAATCGAAGTGATTCTATGTAAAACATGAAGACAAGCGTGCAGCTGTAGATGAAGAAGTGGCATCGAAGTAATTATATGTAAAACCTGAAGGCAAACAAGCAATTTTTAATAAAGAAAAAGAAACTAAGAGATTTTGTGTAAAACTTGGAATAAGATAAGCAATTGTAGATGAAGAAGAGGAATCGAAGTAATTATATGTAAAAAAAATGAAGACAAACAAGCAATTTTTAATAAAGAAGAAGAATCTAAGTCATTCTGTCTAAAACTTGGAATAAAACAAGCAATTGTAGATGAAGAATAGGGATTGATGTGCAAGCTAGCATGAGTCAAGTAATGTTTCTTATTTCTATTAGACTGAATAATGAAGAGAGTCGGGCTGTGTTTCTTACTTTTATTAGATTGTATAATAAAGAGTACCAAGACACGAGCATAAGATGGGAACTAATAACAAAACTAGAAGACCTAGATTTTGCGGATGTTATCGCACATTTGTCTTAATTACAACATCGCCTGCAGAGAACCCGCACAAGAAACGTGTTCTAGAACACCTGATAAAAATAATATTAGCATTGGTGTGTTCGCCATGGGATAATGCAATAATTGTGACTAAGGTTATACACGCAAAGAGAGAAAGTAGCCTCAGTTTCATCTAATGGCACAACAAGAAGTGTTGGATTATACATTCAAACACACAGGACATAGCGTTAATTCTTTGCTCACAAAACAAGCTAAGCCATATGGGATCAACCCGTTTCATAGTTGGCTGAAGAATAATTTGCACGCCAATAAACATTTCCTTCCTCTCTAAATTTTGTAAATCTTGGAAGGTTAAGGTAAACTAAAAGTAAACAAAAGTAGTTATCATTCAGAAACAAATAAACAAGGACAAAAAAAAATATTTTTTATGACACTGTCACTGAATAAGCCTATTTACGAATGAAGTTTTTCAACAATGATTCTTCTCGCGCTAGTTAAGAGGTTTTATCAAAATGGCTTACCACGCTTTGTCTGGTTTCAGGGAAAGAATAACGTTTCAAAACGGACTCTTGGTGTAGCTAATAAACTCTTTGACTCTATGATTCTTCTAATAATAACATTTGGGTTGAAGTATTTATGAAAAAACTGGATTTTGACGTTTGGGATCGAAATCGATTCGACAATATTGTGCGCTCTTGTTTTTTTCATATTTCCCTTTGCGCACTCTCTTCGGATATCACCTGTCCAAACGCCTGTCGTAATATATAGGTTTGCGTGAAGAACTGTATTCCTCTAAGAGATATGTCGAGAGAAGAAGGTCATTATTTTATTTTTGGAGTTCATAATGATATCCAGCATTGTTGTAATAAACAGAAGGTTTGTTTAATTTACTGGTGTTCCTGTTATTTTTTAATATAATCTTGCAGAAACAAGGTTTTCTACATCAGCGAATAAACCATGACGCAAGTGATGTTATGCTTAACCCGTGAGCGTTGAAGATTGAGGTGTCGTTTCGATTGTTAGTCTTTGAAAGAGCAAGCTTGGATATGCTGAGCAAAGTTGAGATATATAATGTGTTTGAAAATATATGCAGACCAGATCACAATGTTTATAATATAGCTTGTTATTCATTCCTAACACTTGGCCCAGAAATGTGAGACCAAAACATCCGGCTATGTTTGTTATCCACACTACATTACAGGAACGACTATCGAAATCATATCAGGTTTTTACATTCAATTAAAATTATATAAACTTGAGTTTTAACATGTTGTTGTAAGTCTTGTAACAAGTAAAATTATACTTAACATTTATCTGACAAAAAATGTTCTAGCATACGTACAAACTCGGCAGTGCAAAGTCAACTGAATGTGTTGGTTTGTGGTGTTCAGTGAGTTCAAGTTCTTAGTTTTGTCGCTAGCTGCCAGCAGGGGTCCCCTTTAGCAGACCCTCTGGCCACGACAACACGAAACAAGACACTAGAAACAATTAAGAATCGGGCTAATTTTGAAATATTTTGAGTCTATATTTACATCAGCTTCAGTTTACTTGGTTGTAATACACAGAAAAATTGCTAAGTTATCAATTTTTAAATTTAGAAAAAATTACATTTATTTGGTCAAGGTAAAAGGAAGAATTCGACATACGAGTAATAAACTTCGGTTTTTGCCTCAAAATGTTAATGTACTAAAATGTAACATTGTTTACCGGGTAGCTTTCTGAGTCCTTTCTATTTGGTTAGATAGTATGTTAAACATAATGTTATTTATACGAACAAAAACACAGAGCCTAACCTAAAAACAGAACGGATGTAATCTTCTAAAGATTTACTCTGTAATGGAAATTAATGACACGGCTAAGTGTCTTGTTTACGGAAGAAACATTTCTTGAAAGTTCAAATGAATTTTGGTTTATCTAGTTATGGCGAAAACAGAATCTAATCAAAAGACCACAAAGTTAAATTACTGAAGGAGAACTTTAAATTTGATCATTTATTTATAGTTAATCACTCACATTCACCTGGAGTTTTTAATAACTTGCAGAAAATACAGAGCATTGCTTCTCAGAGGAAAGGAAACGAAGAAAAGAAGAAAGTAAGGAAATTCGCTCAAGGGAAATATCATAAACCAAGTTCGTATCTGCATGATTTATTTGAACTTGTTTACAAGTGTAACTGTTTTCGTTGTTCCTGGTGGTCACAACAAGATTTGCCGATAAAGAACAGTTGATATTGGTTATAAATCAAGAGAATTAGACATCGTTAAAATTGTTTGGTTGTCCAACTAGTCTAAATATCTTGAGTACCGTTGTGTTGGATAGAATTTGGCGTACAGCAACTTCTTGATTATCTATATAGTAGATGAAAACTTCAGCAATGAACGGAAGTTCTCAAACCGAGGGAGAAGGACTCTTCAGTGCCAACAGTGTCAACGTTATCAAAATGTTCTGCTATTCCTTCATTATATTTGTGGGAAGCTTGGGGAACTTTGCTATCTGTTTTTCTTTCCTGGTGAAGAAACAACTGAAAAACAGCGAATATTTTGTCCTGAACTTAACAATCACGGATCTTTGTGTATGTGTGGTCAGTGTCCCATTTGACCTAGCTGAGATTATACTCGGCTACTGGCCGTTCGGATCTTTCTTATGCAAAATTATTTATCCACTTCAAACAGTGCTAATGGGAGTGTCAGTGCTCACCTTACTGTGTATGGCACTTGAACGCCATAGAGCAATCACCAAACCATTGAAGAAACGAATTGAGAAGCGTCACTTGCTCTGCATCATATTTCTAACATGGGCTGTGTGCATAGCCTTGGTGTCGCCTTATATCTCAGTACTGAAAGGAGAAAATCAGAAGTGCGCCGAAACTTGGCCACCCAGTGACAAGTATGTCAAGGCTTACACGATGTGCAGTTTCTTGATATTTTATTTGTTTCCGCTAATCATAATTCTGGTAGCATATATTCGTGTTGGAATACGAATGTATCAAGACGTTGTAAGATTCAAAGCAATACTTGGAACAACCCGAAAATTTTCAGCTGGACGAAGAATCATGGATAGAAGATCTCGCAGAAATCTCCGTATCGTAAAGATTTTCGTCTCAGCAGTTGTGTCATTTGCTTTGTGTCTTCTGCCTTTTCATGTTATGTGGTTATGGTCAGATTTTGGTGGGGGAAGCCGCTGGGCGCATTTTAAGGACGTAAAGGTCTTCGCTAATGTTCTTGTGTACGCCAATAGTATGATCGATCCGTTTATATTTGGCGCCCTTACACGGCGGTGTCGTTCATGCGTAGGCTTCAAACAGAGTCCCGCAGCGAAAACGGTTCGATCGGCGGTGACATCAAAGAAACCAACAAACGTTACATACTCACAACGAAAAGCTAATTTTAAGACTGGGATGAATGCAGCAAAAGAAGCTTCATTCGACGGTTTGCGAGATAATGACGAGAGGAACGGTAAATTTGAGCAACTGGAGTTACCTCCTAGGAGCGATTTCCACAAGAAAAACCAGTGTCTTATAACTAGAAATGACCGCGGTACACTTGATAATTGTCAAAAGAATCATAAAAGATGTTGTCAACTGGAGACATGTTTATAATATGTGACAATGCATCAAGCTTAGTCAAGTTGTTTTGTTATATTCTAGTTTTCATTCTACGGATGGATAACCTACTGTTGTGTTGTCACTATACTTGGAAGTAGCTAAGGTTACGTAATTAACGTCCAATACAATACAATACAATACAACACAACACAACACAACACAACACAACACAACACAATACAACACAACACAACACAACACAGCACAACATAATATAACACAACATAATACAACACAACACAACACAATACAATACAACACAACACAACATAATATAGCACAACACAACACAACACAACACAACACAACATAACATAACATAATATAACACAATACAGTTAATACAAGACAATACAATACAATACAATACAATATAATGTAATATAATTCAATACAATACAACAATAACCACAACACGCATCATACAAATGATTACTTTAAAATAATTGTGTATTACTAAACTAATCAAACAGATGTAAATATTTTAGGTGATTTCATCGGTGCATTTATTCCTAAAACAGTGTACATATAAAATCATTCCCGTAATGAAAATATTATTGGTTCACTAAACAAAGAATATCAATGGCACATCACTTAAATTTAGCGAGAAGTGGAAAAGAAACACCGAGAAATTGTTACAACAATTTGATTACCAAAAAATCGCAAATCAGTTTTCTTGTGTAGTTGGGAATAAATATCGACTTGTGAAATTAAAAGTAAAAATTACACTTGAACTGTTCAGTTGTGTTACTTTTTTTTTAAAAAATACCTGAGGAATTACATATGCGATTGTACATAGGTATTTCATATTTATTGAACTACAATTATAATTAAAATTTCAATTTTAATTCGACTCAATAAATAATTATTACATGTAGTACGTTGACAAGCCGAAGTCAGAACCTTATATGGTAACGATCAGAGCCTTATATGGTAAAGGTCAGAGCCTTATATGGTAAAGGTCAGAGACTTATATGGTAAAGGTCAGAGACTTATATGGTAAAGGTCAGAGACTTATATGGTAAAGGTCAGAGACTTATATGGTA